>PVJH01026544.1:0-29852 GCA_004026705.1 Nesogale talazaci
CTCTCCTAGAAATACTTCAGTGACTACTTCCTTCCCATCAAACCCTGTCTCTGCTTCACCTGGAATGAATTCATTGCTTTTTTAAGGTTCAGTCCGAGTCTTATCTGGGTCCCGCTGCTTTGGATCACCACTCCTGCTCCTGACACACACCCCCACCCCGTCCTGGCGAACACCTTCCTTTCAGTGACCTTGGCACTAATTGTCCATGTCACACTTAGTTGTAGACTGATTTGTATTAGGCCTCCCAGTCACCTTTGATTCACCGGATGGGGACAGCAGAGTTCATCATCTTTCCACTCACAATCCATCTCTTTTATCCTCACTTATCTTTCTGGTTTCTGTCAATAGCCCCTCTTATCTCTTTGTCAGATTCATTTTTTTCTCTTCTATTTGTGCCCTGGTATTCTGACTCACAGGTCTACTTATTTTTCCTGTAAAAGACACCTCATTTGATATGACTGCCTCCTCCTCTAGACAGTAAGCTCCTGACAGGGAGGGTATACTCATCAACGGGGCAAATGTCCTAAGCAAATAATAATAATACAATACCAAAATCAAACTCACTGCCATCTCTCTAGTCCATGCTGATTCATAATGACCCTGTAGGACAGGGTAGACCTGCCTCTGCGCGTTTCTAAGACTCACTCTTCTTGAGAGTAGAAAGGCCTGTCTTTTTCCAGAGGTGCAGCTGGTGGTTTTGAACTGCTGATGTCGCAGTTAACAGCCCAGTGCACAAGCACTGCGCCACCAGGAGTGCTCCAAAGCAAATAATAGGCTCTCTAATTCTCCTGGATAAGGAAGAAAAGCACCTCCGGTATCTGATAAGATAGTTGTTCAGGGGAATGGTGGGGTCTAATTTATCTTTCTGTCGAATGAAAATTATTTTAGATATAATGTAGGGCCCTAAGACACCCTAAAGAGCAACCAGGAAACAAACCTCGCCCATCTGGAATGTACGGATCTCATTAAAGTGTCTATAAACTATTTCTACTTTCTAGTCCCGCCTTCTCTTGATGTTTGTCTAGTGGTTCATCACTAATACCAAGAATTTTGAAAGAATATACATTTTTTTAAAAGAGCAACTATCATGATTCCCTGATAAAATTATCAGCCTTTTACTTGAGCTGGTATGTTTTTTCTTGTTACAGGTTTTATTACTCGATAATAAACTTTTGTAGCACTAATGCCACCAGGTGGTTGGGAAATGAGAAATCCTGGGAGGAAATGCTGAATGGTATTGATTGAGTGTGTTCCTGGGACGATGTGTGATCTAGACTTAGGATTGAGTCTTAGGCATTCCTAGCCTTCAGGGACACTGTACAGGGGCAGGCCCTCACCCTTTAGAACACGTTTCTTAGCTGTCCAGGCTTTGATCGAACACCCCTTAATTTTTCCACTTGATCTTATAATGT
This sequence comes from Nesogale talazaci, assembly GCA_004026705.1. Classification (NCBI taxonomy): domain Eukaryota; kingdom Metazoa; phylum Chordata; class Mammalia; order Afrosoricida; family Tenrecidae; genus Nesogale; species Nesogale talazaci. The sequence goes on from PVJH01026544.1 coordinate 1,413, forward strand.
TTGTGGTAGTGACCCTGTCAATCATGTGATCTCTGTCTCTGTATTCACCTCCTTTCCAGAACCCTGAAATGTCCCCTCTAATGAATAGATCTGCCCTGCTCAATTAGACTCTCTTGGGAGCATGTTAACTCTGGTGGTGCGGGGGCTATATGTTGGGCCTCAGATTGCAGGGTCAACATTTCCAATCTAGCAGTTGTTCCATGGGAGAAAGAAGATGCATCTTCTCCCATAAATATTTACAGCCTCAGAAACCCAATACAGGGTCTACATGATTTGATGGCAGTGGGCCTAAATCTTGTTATATGAACAATATGATATTCGAACTGAGGAGGGATTCTTAACAATCTGAAATGCAAATGAAACAAGTCTACATGTTGAAAACACACAGGACTTGAAACATTTACTGAAGAAGATCAAAAGATTTTGCCTTCAGTATGGATTACAATTCAATATACAGAAAACAAAACAAAACAAAATCCTCACAGCTGGACCAATAGACAACATAGAAAAAGAAAAGGTTAAAGTGGTCAAGGATGTCTTTTAATTTGGATCTAAAATCAGTGCTCGTGGAAACATCAATCAAGAAATAAAGCAACATGCTACACTGGGAAAATCTGTACAAGATCTTATGAGTTGTTGAAGATCAGAATTGTACTCAGAGGACTGAGCTGTCCGACTCCAGCCTTATCTTTTCAATCACCTCCCCTACATGTGAAAGTTGCACAGTGAAGAAGGCAGACTAAAGGAGAGTTGATACCTTTGAATTACGGTGCTGTGGCTATCTAGAAGAGTTCCCTGGACCTGGAGAAAAACAAACAACTATGTCTTGGAAGTAATTCAGCCAGAATGCTCTGGAGAGGTGGTGGAGGAGGAGGAGACTTTGTCTCATGTGCTTTGGACGGATCGTCCAGAGACCAGTCCTTGGACAGGATCCTCATTCTTGGGCAAGTAGAGGATCAGAGGTGGTCCTTCAGGAGACGGACCGCTGGGGCAGCTGTCACAATGGGTTCAAACATAGCAATGGCTGTGAGGAGGGTGCGGGCCTGGAGGATGTTTCCTTCTGTTGGTTCAAGTCAGAACCAACTCCATGCCCCTAACAGCACCAAAAGGATCTTGTTTGCGTGAAGATTCTATTAGCAGGTCTGGCTGTGCTTGGAGATTCTCGTTTGGCTGAAGCTCCCAGGAGGTGCTGATGCTGCGGTTTAAGAAACAGACTTTGAGTTGTACTATTTAAAGATGAATTAGTTCATGTTCCCAAATGTTGTTTTTAGTTGGGGAGGGGGGAGTGGTGCAGCTATGCCAAGTGTTCTTATTCTGAATCATCATATTCTCTTAATGGTAATTACTGGCCCAGGGTTTTGCACTTTATCTCCATCTCCTAGCATCCCAGTGGGTACCTTGTGCTCACCTTGGAGAAGGTTGACATTGCAGAGAAGCCTGTTTCTCTGGAACTCCCTGGGTCAGGGCTCTCAGGAAGCCAAGGGAACTCGTCATAGCTCTTCAAGTCCTGCTCACGAGGGGGCTTGGGGGGATTTTCAATGCCCTCTAGCTCTGAGTAATTGGCTCTTTATTTTTAAGAGTGCTGCTCCAAAGTACTTAGCTTTGAAGCATATTCAAGGGCCCCACTACTGGTGGGGAAGGCTGCATGCAGACTGCATGTCTCTGATTTATGGCCTTCTCCCTTGCCTGTTCAGCAGGGAGTCACTTGCCAAATACTCAAACAGAAATATGACTCTTGGTGATGATAAACATGAAGAGGGCATGAAATGTGACTGGGGAAGGAGCTCAAAAAGAAAATAACATTTTATTCACTATGTTGCGCTCAGCCTCTACCTCTGGGAGACAGTGGATATCTTTCCTTCTGGCGGTTGATATAAACCTATGTAGTCTATGTTGAGCAGGAATATTTCCCCCAAGCTGCCTTTGGCTGGTATTTCAGAGGGTTCATTCATTTCAAGATATAGATTAGGTGAAAAAAATTTTGATCTAATTCATTGATAGATTGGTTGATTGATTCCCAGGACTTTGTTGAGCAGCCATGTGTTTGTTGAATGGAGTGACTTGTTATCTCAGTGCATCTTGATCTGTTGTTGTCTATTTGAGAGACGGGCTCCCAGGACATCGAGCTCTCCCAGGAGAGCTCAGAGGAGTTTCTGCAACCATCTAACCGCAGGATGGAGGTGTACTTCTAGATCAGACCCAACCAGCAAAGACTGGAGAGGTTTCCCATTTCATTTAGTCAGTGGTTCTCCAAGGGTGGTCTCCAGCGCTAGCAGCAGCAGAATCACCTTGGCACTCAAGAGAAATCCAAATGACCAAGTCTGCTGGAACACGGAGATTGTTGAGCTGCTAAACTTGAGGTTGGCAGTTCACACCTACCAGTCTCTCTGCAGGGAAGAAATAAGGCTGTCTGATTTATAGTCTTGGAAAATTTACAGAGCATTTCTACTCTGTCCTATATGGCCACAATGAGTCAAAATCTACTTAACGGGAGGGAGTTTGAGTGCCCTAGCTCCCAAACCCTCCCAGTCACATTGTCTTGAGGTTCTCACCCTTTTAAAATAAAAAAATAGATGTGTGTTTTGATTTTTAATTTTGAAATATACTTTCACAGGAGGTAGGGCAGGGTGGGGAATGAATAGGAGGCCCTGTAGACGTTTTACCCTATTTTTCCGATGCTGTCACCTTGCATAACTCTAGAATAATGTCAAAACTAGGAAGTTAACATTGGTGGGAGTACAAATCACAGAGCTTTTCAGGTTGTTCCAGTTTTACGTGCACTCAGTTTTGTGTGTGTGTGTGTGTGTGTGTGTAGCTCTACACAATTTTGTCACATGTGTAGATTCTTTTTTTTCCCCCTACATCATTGCCCTGGTGGGAGTAGGAAGCCCAGCCTTGCTCCTTGGAGAGCTGCTGCTGGATTTGAACCATCAACCCTATGGACCGCAGTTCTGTACACAACGACTGCGCCACCAGGGCTCAGCTCGTGTGTAGAGTCTTAATTAAGTTTTGTTTGTTTGTTTTTTGTTGGACATCACTGCCTCTGGTGGTCGTGGGAGCTACCCAGCGCTGCTCCTGGAGAGCTGCTGCTGGATTTGAACTGCCAAGCCCGCGGGTCGCAGTCCCGCAGTCAACCACTTACACCACAGGGGCTCAGCCCTTAATTAAGTTATAGAATGGTTCCATCAAGGCAAGGATCCCTTTGTAGCTACACCTAACTTCTTCTCTTCACCCCTAGCTCTAACCCCGGGCACTCATTGATTTGTTCTTTATCTCTGTATCTTTATACTAATTAAATCCCCCAAATCATAATTCTTGCAATCTTAGGGCACTGACATTTTTCACTCAGCAACATTGTCTAGAGATTCATCCTGATAGTTATATGTATCAATAGCGTCTTCCTTTTTATTGCTGGCTAGGATTCCATGGTTTGGATAGCTGTCTTTTATTAAACTATCCATTGAAGGCCAGGTAGGCAGTTTTCAGCTTGGAGCTATTAATAAAGCTGCAATGAACCTTCATGTGTAGGTTATGGAGTGGACTTCAGTTCTTATTTCTCTGGCATAAATGACCATGAGTTCAATTTCTGGGTCATATGGTAGTTGCATGATTGTTTTCCAGGTGGGCTGTATCATTTTACATTCATACAAGCAAAGTATGCACGATCCAGTTTCTCGGCATCCTCTCCAGAATTTGGTTTCATTATGCTAAAATTAAAAAAAAATTTTAACTGTTCTGATAGAAATGAAGTGATAGTTCATTGTGGTTTTGGTTTGTATTTCCTTCTTGGCGAACAATGCTGAACATTTTTTCATGAACTTGTTTTCTATTTTCTACTTGTCTTGTTCGGTTTTTGCTGTGGAGCCCTGTGAGGTGGTCAGACATGCGACTTTCGAGTACAGTCTCTCATCATCATCTTATCAAGATCTCTTGAGCAAAATTATAGATTGTGATAAAGTCCAGTTTATCAACTTTTCCATGAATAACTTTTGGTATCAAGTCTAACAACTTGGTTCCTAGCTCTAAGTATCCCAGAATTTCTCACATATTCATTTCCTAAAATTTTTAGATTCACTGTTTTACATGTAAGTCTGTGATTCATTTTAGGTTAGCGATGTTGAATAAATGTGGAGAGAGCAGGCATCATTGTCTATCTCATCCCTGTTTTCAAGGGAACATTTAGGTGTCCATCATTCAGCAGGATGTTAGCTGTAGACTTTTTGTTGAAACTCTGTAGCATAATGAGAAAGTTTCCCACTGTAGATTTTCCTAGGGCTGCTGTAACAGGTGACATCTAAAATAGAATAAAAAAATAGAATTCTATTACAGTTCTAGAGATTAACCAACCAACCAACCAGTGCACAGTCACAAGTCAATTCCAAGGTTGTACATTAAAAAAACCTCATTTTATTGGGGGCTCTGACAGTTCTTAACACCATCCATCTATCCATCCATCCATCCATTGTGTCAAGCATGTTTGTACATATGTTGCCTTTATGGAAGCAGGCTGCCACATTCTCCTCTTGCAGAGAGGCTGGTGGGGGGAAACCACTTACCATTTGGTTAGTCAGCTGAGTGCTTTCACTGCAGTGTCTCCAGGGTTCTTGTTGTGGGTCCACAGTGCCCTTTATTGTTTGTTGAATATATGTATGTGGTGAATTTTTCCAAACACTTTTTGTATCAATTGATGTCATTTTCTGCTTCTCTCACCTACATGGACAGATCTGGATGACAAGGACTACATCTATGGGTCTTAAACATTCTTAAAAGCAGTGCACTGATTTTTTTCCCCTGGGCATCCAATGATATCTAACATGCCATTTCTCTGTTCCTCAGAAAAGAAAGCAGATCTATAGAATGAGTTAAAGAAGTTCCCCCTAGATTCAATTCCAGCAGCGGCTCTACAGGAGCAAAGGCTGGGCCTTCTGCTCCAACCACCAGAGGGCAGTGATGCCCGCCCCCCCCAAAAAAAAAACAACAACAAAAGTTCTCCCTAACAATCCTGAAAGTTGTCTTTTTATTTTTATGCATTTATTTTTGTTTTGTTTTTTTGTTTTGTGGGCATCACTGCCTTCTGGTGGTGGGAGTAGGAGACCTAGCCTTTGCTCCTGTGGAGCCGCTGCTGGAATTGAACCTCCATCCCAGTGGGCTGCAGTCCCGCGCACAAGCACTACGCCACCGGGGCTCAGCCAAGATTTGTCTTTTTAAACAAAGGAGAATTCATTAGGAATTTATGATTCTTTAGAGGTGGCCTTTATATTGAAGTCTTTGTAAGAGTAATGGCCCCATAATAAACTACACAAAAAATATAAATATTATATAAGCCAAAGTCCTTAATGATTCAAAGGACTCTATCTTTTTCATTCCCATCATCCCTCTTAAGGTCTATTCCATGGTCTTTTGCTTGGGATATTTCCATCTTTCCCAAACTTTTGTGGGCATGAGGAAAACCTGTGGTGCTCACTAAAATAGATTCCTTGGCCTCCACCCAAGAGAGGGCTCCCCAAATGGGCATTTATATTTTTAACACGCATCCTGTGTGACTCCTAAACTCAGGCTACTGCCTCCTAGGAGTTTCAATTTCTCATCACTACAATCCAGAACTCAGCAGTTGGAATATTTATTTATAAAATATAAGAAAGGGTAACAACAAAAAAAAAACCCCAGGAATTATTTTCAGAGCTACATATTAATTTTTTTGTACAAAACAAGCTTATCCCCTTCAAAATACTTTTCATTTCATGTAATTCATTGGCCAAATCTGCAATTATATTCTTGGAATCATTTTTCAAATTCATCTGTTTGGGTGACTGGCGGCACCTCCCTTGATTTTTTTTTCTTTACCTATTCTCTGTTGTCACATCATTATCCTTTCATGTCCCTTTTCATTCTCAGGAACAAAAAGAAGCCACAAAGAGTGAAGTCAGGTGAGTCAGTGCATGGGGCAAGAGAGGCACGCTGTTTTTACCCCAAACTGGCGCGCTGAGATGGCTGCGTGAGCAGGTGCATTCTTGTGGTGGCAAAACCAACCCCTCATCTGCCACACATCATGCCTTTTCTGCCACACACTGTTATGCAATCTCTTCAGAAATTCTAAATAGAAAGTTGATTAACAGTCTGGCCTGGTCGAACAAACTCCAATTGTACTACAAGTCGATATATGCATCCATTCAGGAAGTTGATAGATGTCCAGAATGAAGCCTAATATCATTCCATCAACATTTAATCTGTTTTGAAAGAAGAAACCCACTCATACACTTGAATGTTTCCCATAGGGCTGTCCTTGTAAGCTGTGTTTAACATCACAGCAGTTTCTGCAGCATTTTTCCTGAGCAAGAAACTTTTAATTTTTTTAGCTGTATGCTGTTCTCTTAAATCAGCCATGACAAAAACAAAGTTTTTGCAAAACTGCTTTCACACACACTGCTTTCACAAAAACATTCACTGTGAGCACAGAAAACCTTCCACTGGGTGCCCTAACTCAGAGTGAGATACTCAAGGCTTGCTTAGCAGGGAAGCATGCACACTACAAAACCTCCACGCTGCCCAGTGCAATTCCATTTACTTTTGGAAACCTCCTCATATTGTCAACTACTTTTATCATGCCTTGATGATTGAGGTGGTTGTTTCTCTTAATGTTTGATTTTATTAATGAAACATACTTCATGATGGTATGGTTGGCATATTTAGCAATCATAAAACACTTTAAAGTCCTTATGGTAAGTACGCTAAATCCTACCTACAGTTCCAGAGTTCAATATTGAGTATTCTGAAAGCAAAAGAGAAAAAAAAAACTCACAAATTCTCACAGCACCTTATAGCAACAAAGTGATAAGCAATGGGACACAGCTTTACTTTGTTCCAGAGTCATCTCTGGAGCCATGCTGGAGACGGCAGTATTACACGGAAGAGATGGTGCAAACACAATTTCAGGAGGTGCTGGGAATGTGATGGATGGAAGATCTCCGCAGATTTGTTGCACGGCACTATCAAAAAGTTAGTTAATTGCAAACAGCACGAGTTACATTTACTCCTCAGGTGCTGTCATGTCTACCAGTGTTGTCTGGCGATCGCCAAGTCATCATTCTGACCATCTTAAAGCGCAGTAGCATCATTACTACATTATATATATAGCCTTAGAGAAAAGAAGAACTTTAGACACTATCTTATTGAACCCTCTCATATTATAGACAATTGAAAAGATGAATACTTATGGTCAAGGCAAGTACTATCCTAAGTGCTTTAAATATACAGATTCAGTTAATCTTCCTGCCTCTGAGGTAGATGGAAATTGTTATTCCCATTTTACTATTGTTATTGTCTCTAGGTAAGGAATTAAGAGCCAGAGCTATTAACAATGGGTCTATGGATTTGTCTTCACTTAAACCATTTATGCCTGAAGATGTCCTCTTGAGGAAAATCTGTTTGGTGATACTAGTGGGGATTAAGCAAATTATCAATATGTTACATATAAAAATTATATATATGCACACAGGGACAGATTACTCGATAAACAAGGTAAGCATCAACAAAACAGGGGCAAGGCAAAGATGCAGTGATGCCAACCAAGCTGGCAGACATGAGGACAGGGAGCAGCACCTCAGTGGAAGGAAACGAAAGGAAACTGAAAGAAGCTTGAGCATGCTGTCTGGAAACAAAGTTCACTCCAGGTCACGGCGAGCCCATGGGAAGGACTGTTGAAGCCCAGAGGCTCCTGTCACTTCAACACCTTTGTTGACATCTGCCTCTTATGGTCCTTCCCATGTAATTGAAACTCCTTATCTCAATGCATCTCTTGGGAGCTTACATACTTGAAGATCAAAGACTGCAGCCTTCAGGATGGGTGACCAGCCAATATGCAGGAAAAGAAATCTCACAACTGGACCAATAGACAGGATTATGATAAAGGGAGAAAAAATTGAAGTTGTCAAGGACTTCATTTCACTTGGATCCACAATCAATATTCATGGAAGTAGCCATCAAGAAATCATGCGGCACATGGCATTGAGCAAATTTGCTGCTTTACAAGGTGCTAAAGAGCAAAGTTGTCACTTTGAGAACTAAGGTGTGTCTGACCCACATTACGGCACTTTCAAATCCCCGTAGATTCCCCTGACCAATAAGTAAAGAAGACTGGAGAAGACTTGATGCATTTGAATTACAGTGTTGGAATTTAAATTATGACTTGGCATCAGCTCATCATCACAGCAATCAACAATCACAGCAACAGGAACAATTTTAATTTAGGTATTAAGTGAGATTTGTTTTTAATTCTCCGTCGTGTGGGGGCAGTGCTTCATTGTGTGCCATTTGTGCTATAAAGATGAAATTAGACACATTGTGGTTGTCAGGTGCTATTGAGTCAGCTCTAACCCACTGCAGTCCTATGTACAACAGAACCGAGCACCGCCCAGTCTTGTGCCAGCCCGACAATCATTCCCATGGCTGAGTCCATTCTTGCAGCTATTGTGTCCATCCATCTCAGGAGGGCCTTTCTCCTTATGCTGCCCTTCCCCGTGACCAAGCATGATGTCCTTCTCCAGGGATGACTCTCTCCTAAGAACATGTCCAAAGTACAGAAGACGCAGTCTGGCTATCCTTGTCTCTGAGGCACACTCAGACTTTAATTCTTCTGAAACAGATCAGTTTGTGCTGTTGGCAGATGAAAAGTGGTGCAGTAGTACATTGACAGGGGGCTTCTGAAAATCTGAGCAGGATTCAGAAAACGATGTATCACAAGGGATATCACTGCTAGCAGATGGAACGTGACAAAAAGCAGAAAATACCAGAAAGATGCTTAATTGACTGTACAAAAGCATTTGACTCCGTGGATCATAACAAACTACGGTGTGGCAGTTACATAATCTCCTCTTAACTGGTATTGGGGGGGAGTCTAGTCTGTCAACCAGGTCATAGCCAAGGAGGCCTCTGTTTGAGTATGGGCTTCTTTTAAGGATTCTGGGAACTCGTATCTTCCTCCTGGTAGGTGAGCCACTCTCTGCTACACATCCCTGCTGACAAACCACATGGAGTTACACTGATGGAACCAGAGACCTGGAGCTGAAGAAGCTATGTGGAGACCCACATGAGAGATAAGATGCTTCCACCACACTGCAAGATTTTTCACCCACTGACCTGTGATCTTCCTGCATTTGTCATCATTGCATGTGTTGAGTGAATTTGAAGAGGAAATTATAGATTGATATCAGATATATGGGCTAATCCTTATGGATTTGCTCTCAACTGGGTTGGGATGTGTTTTTTTTTTTTTGGGGGGGGGACATCACTGCTCTCCGGTGGTGGGAGTAGGAGGCCCAGCCCCACTGTTGGAATTGAACCTCTGTCCCAGTGGCCACAGTCCTGCGCACAACCACTACACCACCAGGGCTCAGTCCGGGATGTTTTTTTTAAAGTATGATTGTTTTTGATATAAAGTCCTCTCTTACATACATACCAGCATCTCTGGATTTATTTCTCTAGTCAACTTCGACTAACAGATATGGCTAGCATTGTGAAGAATGGGCATTCTGGAACACAGGGTTGTGCTCTTGTGGAACTAGCACATGCACCAGGAAGCAATCATTGGAACAGAACAAGGAGATGCCGTGCATTTTAGAATCAGGAAAAGTGTGCATCACAGATATACCTTTTCACTGTATTTATCCAATCTGTACTTTGAGCAAACAAAACTGGACTATATGAAGAAGAGTATGGCATCAGGATTGAAGAAAGCCTTAATAATGACCTGCACTGAGCAGAGGATACTCCTTTGCCTGCTAAAAGCAAGAAAGACTTGAAGTACTTACTGATGAAGATCAAACAAAACAGCTCTCAGTGTGGATTACGACTCTGTGAAGAAAACTGAAATCCTCACAACTGGACCAATAAATATCATCATGATAAACAGATAAAAGATTGAAGTTGTCAATGACGTAATTTTTTTGTGGATCCAAAATCAATGTTCAAGCAGCACTCAAGACATCGAATGCCATTTTGCATTGGGCAAATCTGCTGCACCAGGCCTATTTAAAGTGTTGAAGATCCAGGATGCCCTTTTGAGAACTAAGTGACATGATCTAGGCCATGCTATTTGCAGTTATCTCATATGCATGTGAAAGTTGGACTATGAGTAAGGAAACCGGAGAAGAATGGATGTGTTTGAATTATGATATTGGAGAAGCATATTGGAAGTACCATTGTGGCAGTCACCTAATCTGGTGTCATTTTGAGGATTAAGAGTGTAGGGGTGGAGTCCAGCCTGTCAATCTGGAGATAGCCAATGAGATCTGTATGGGGATGGTCTTCTCTTGAGAATTCTGGGAAATGTGGTAATTCCTTCTAGGAGGAGAGAGACACTATCTCTCTTGGTTCACTTCCTTAGAGACTTTTTGCTGACAACACTCTCTGGGAGACATTGCAGGTGACAAGACACATGGCAGCATGCTGATAGACCCTGAACCCTGGAAACTGGAGGAGCCACGAGGAGACCCCTGCCAGTGCTGAGATGCTTCTACCACCACTGGATATACAAGACTCTGCACCCACTGGCCTGTGATTGTCCTGGTGTCATTGCATGTGCTTTGTGAGGCTGAAGAGGGCTTTATAGCTTGGTATCAGACACATAGGCTAATATCAGACTTATGACCTTATGCTGGACTGGGCTGGGATGTTTTCTTAATGTACAATTGCTCTTGTAAATAAACCACTTTCTTATATACTTGTGCGTGTTTATGAATTTATTTCTCTAGTTGACTGAGTCAACACAACTGTAGACCGTCAGAAATACAGAAAAATCTCTCATGGAGGAAAGGTAACCAGAAAGTTCCTTAGACGTGAGGAGGATAAAACTTCACCACAGGTTCTTTGCAAAGGACATCAGGAGAGACCTGTCCTTTGAAAAAGACATCAGGCTCAGCGACATAGAAGGCCAGCAGGAACACAGAGCCCTGTCAGCACCATGGGATGACCCAATCCCCGCAGGAATGGGCTCACGCGGAGCAACCGGTGAGTGATATCTTTTGTTGCCCTTCGGGTTGCTGTGAGTTGGGACAAGCTGATGACCCCCAACAGCAATGACATATTCTTCTTCCCTCAAACTCCACGTTCTGTCAAAAACCTTCACATACAGAGAACAGAGCGACAGGAATGGAGGTTGGTATATCAGGAGGGCAGGGGAAGGTGAGGAGAGGAGGGGATGAAGGGGGAACCGATCACTGTGATTGACATATAACTGTACCCCCCCCCCCACCGAGGCGGGGGGGATGAACAACAGAAACTGTGGGGGAAAGGAGACAGCAGTCGGTGTAAGATATGAAAACAATAATTTTATCAAAGGGCCATGGGAGGAGGGTTGGGGCTGGCAGAGGCTCCGACACCACGGGTTCAATTGAAAGTAAATATCTAGAAAAGAATGATGGCAACATAGGTACACATGTGCATGATACAATCAATGTACAGATTGTTACAAGAGCTGTAAGAGCCCTCAAAAATGTTTAATTAAAAAAAAACCTTCACAAATTGTTTCTTCTTCTTCTTCATCATCATCATCTCTTTTTAGGTCTTTAGCAAAGCAGCATGAACAAACCCATCATTTTCTTTTGGAATGAGCTATGTGTGGGGGTAAAGAGAAAGTAGTTCCGAAAGCAAGATCATTTCTCAGTCTTGTCATAAATATCAGCATAAAGATAAAAAGCAACACTGCCAAACATTCACGACCAGGGAATTCCTCAAGTAGAGTTACACCGGGGAAAAGGCTGTCTGTCTGTTCTGAGAGAATGCAAAAGGTATTTAATGTCTTCAGCTCCATAAGGCACCAGGACAAAACAAAATACTAATACGCACCTTCTGACACATTCTAGGATTTCCAAGGGTGCCTGATTTTAGAGACATTCCTTTGCCTTTCTGGAGCCCTGGTGTCCCACCTAGTTAAGCACAGTGGGCTCACCACCAGCTGCTCTGTGAGTGATCGATGAGGCTGTCTGAGGCTGTCAGTCGTGACCGCCAGGAATCCTGGGGGACAGATCTCCCCCGTCCCCTAGAGACTCCCCGTGAGTTGAGCTGCCTGGCTGGCCATGGGCAGGGTCTGGTTGTCTTTAGATGGACCAAGCATGCGGGTGAGGTAAGACCATGGGAATTATTAAGAAGCAAAACCCCTCAACCCAATGGAGGCTTTTTGGGAACTTGAACTGGGTCAGATTTTATGTAATTCAGATAATATGTACTTAGTGACTTGCCCACAAATCGCTAAATTTTTATGATTATATGTTGGGTGGATGGAGCACCAAGAAGGAAATGCACATTTGAAGCATATTACTACAATTATCAGCTTCCTGGAGCATGCATTGAAGCACAATATTATTCATGAAGCAAAAATCAAATGATCCCCCCCCCCCCAGCTAATTCTGCTGTAAACAAATGCTGCTGGCATCGGTCCTAGAGTGGGGAGCACACAACTTGCTTTGTCTAACGATCCAGACCAAGGCCGGATTGTCCACGAGAAAGACGCCCTCTGTAGGTCTCTGACATCTCAGAGGATGCCGTGTCACTATCTTTCACCAAGAAATGTGCTTTGCATCGGGATGTAGGTGCTTTCTAACTCCTTTCTTCATGTGCTGGTCTCTCCACAGATCTACCTGTCCATAGATTTATCTGTCAACAAATCGCAAAACGTGCCCACGCTGGCTCCCGCAGGCAATCTCTGTAGGGGCTCAGCGAGAGTCATCAAGCATCCACCAGCTTGATGGTCAGCCAGATGACTCGTGGACCAGGAGGACACACACACACACACACACACACACACACACACCCCTGCTCTGAGGATGGGCCCTCCGACTCTATCATCCCCTCACTCGGCGGAAATGATGTGAAACTTTCCGAGCAACAAGTCAAATAGACGGCCAGGCTCCGCGGGGCGCTTGTAAAGGGATCTGGAGGCTTACTAGTGCAGATTACCGGGGCGCCCGTTCAAAAGCAGGGGTGCTCAGCCATGAGGAAGACCGGCTGCTGGGGAGGGGCTAGCTGCCTGCGGTCCTTTGGCAGACAGCTGGGAGCTGAACACAGAGCGGCCGAGGACCCCTGGTTCTAGCTGGCAGTCCCAGGAACTCCAAGGGGCCTGAAGGAGACGCAGGCCAATTGAGCGCAGCTGCACTCCACCCTTTTTCAGGGGTCTCCTGGGGCTAGGCACGGCCGAGGCGTGCGGTGGGTGGGGTAAAGCACGTTTTGGCGCTGTGAGAGTGGCCCCCTTCTTGTCAACCCTGAGGAGACCCCGCACGCGTGTCTCCAGCGGTGGGCAGAAGACTGGGCTTTCTGATTTGACCCTAGGATGGGAAAATCACTAGCTTGTACTTCGGGTTTCCTCCATCTCTGGGCACCCAGAGAGGGTCGTTATCTCAAATAGAACTACGGTGCAATGGCAGCAAAATGTGTGTACCAATTTTATGATGCCTTATTAAAAACAACAGCCACAAAACCCCACATTGGACTTATGTTGTAACTCGGAACTCAGGGCTCCACTTCCTAGGAAAGGATGAACACTTTTTAAGAATCCTCTGAAAGGCAGTCAAGACCTCCTGAGTTCTTAGCTGACCTGTTGATTCAAATGGTTTCCATGTGGCGAGTTTGGGGAGAAGACATTGGCAGGCCTGGCTTCTGCCAGCCCCTCTTAGTCTGGAAGTTCAGCGTGAGCACTCTGCCATGCCCCCACAGACAGACAGGCAGTGACTGCACCTGAGGTGGGAATCTGACTCCCATGCACCGATGACTGAACTTGAAACGATGAGGCCTCTTGGAGGCAGGGAGCTTCTTGATCTACTTGAGATTGAAGAGAGGGCAAGGTGGATGATGTCTTTCTATGGCCTACACCCCAATTCCAACATCCACCTAAGAGCCGACAGGGACTCTGAGGCTGACAGGAGGCAGCTGGGGTTTGGCAGAAAAGGACTGGGGTTCCCTCTTCCAGTCACTGGAGCTTGGGAGGAGCAGGCATCAGTGCAGAGATGGTCCAAGAACCACACCATGGATAACCCAATCCTGAAAATGGCACAGAATGGGTGTATAGAATGATCGCCCAGTCACCAAGATCTGACTCTCTCCCAAGGCAAACCCCCTGAAGATCATGAGGAACACGAACTCTGCCAAGAAGCACAAGGAAGGCCTGAAGAAAATGCAGACCAACAACACCAAGGCCACAGATGCTTGAGTCGAGGTGACCGAGGCTCTTGTAAAAGCTGGAGGAGGTTGAGCCTAAGATCTCAAAGGGCATGAACTGCCAGCCCAGTCGAGTCACCTACGTTGCCCCTCCCAAGCTTGGGCATCATGCGTGGGCACATATTACCAAGAGTACGAGGCTCTGTTGGACAAAGTCCAATGACAAGGCTCAAGGTAAATCTCCACCAAAACTCAGGTGCCTGGTTAAGCTTCCCAAGGCAGTCAGGCTCCCACAGAGGCTCCAGAGTGGTTCTTTATCCAAGGACTCAGAGACTGCAGTGACCCCTGAGTGGCCATCAGCACAAATCTGGCGTCCTCCTGTGCTATTTGTGCAACTGAGCCCAAGGGAGACAAAACAAAATGAAAACACCTAGCATTCTGGAAACTTGAGTTCTAGTCCTGGCTCTCCCAAGAACCACCTGGTCAGTCCTGCAAGCTCTGGAGAATCTCAGTATTCTCCATCTATAATAGTGGAGCATCACGCTAGGAGGCTTTCTTAGCTGTCGAGGTGTTTCCAACGTGCAGTTTGACCAACAGTGAAGGTTCTTCAGGAGACAAGGGTGATCAAAATAGAAGCCCTGGTGACTTAAGTCATCTATAGCCATGGAATGAAATGAGCCCACTGGAAGTGGATTTTCTCATGGGAAACGGAGGCAAGTTCGATAGGTTTTGACACAAAACAGAATAAAACACAACCCCCAACAGCATCCAAACCTGGATTGTTGTGTGAAATGCGTGCATAGGGTCAAGCTTGCTCAGAAAACAGTACCAGTCACTGTGTGAGCAAGTGGAAGAAATATGGATGGTGGCGGCATTTTTGTTTTTTTTTAACACACATTTCTCTCACACTTTATTTACTTTATTCATCATGTTTTTTGCCAAGAACTTCCCAGCAGCTTTTATCTGTAAACTTGCTTTATCAATGTAGGCACATTGCCTTTCAAAAGAACCAAAAAAGAAATCAAAGAGAAAAACAACAAAAAAACCCAAAATGCTTTTAGGTTGCAGTTACTGCATTATCTAGAAGACACCGGGTTTAGACACCTATAGATCCATCTTCTCCACAAAGCCATGCAAAGCAAAAAAAATATATAGATGTCTGCTTTTGTCACTCCCTATAAATAAAGGCGGCAGAGACTGTAAATGTGGGGAGGTGACATGTCACATTACCATGACACACCAGAAACCCAAGGTGAGGATAAAAGTGCTATTTATCAACCCACTGAGAGCTGTGATTCTGTGGGCTTTCATGTCCTCTGAGTTACTGGAGTTTAGATAATCCCAGAATTTGATTCTCTATCTCATTGCTTCGTCTTTGGAAGACTTCCACTAGCAGGGAGCACGTGGAAGGCGGGAGCCGGATGGTGAACCAAGATCAAGACAGGGGGTGCATCTCCCCTCCAAATTGCAGCCTGAGGCTGGGGCCATTTCTAATTCCAAGGGGATCCTTCAAAGTGTCAAGGTTCTAGTTGTTTCCACATCCATTTCGTTGTTTGCACTCCACACCAGTTCTGTGTAGTGTCTTCCCCCCAACTGCTATCCCAGGTCAGGGCTTTGCAGCTCTGCTTGACATTTATTTCTTCATTTTCCTCCATGGAATGGAATAGAGATTTCAGTAAAAAAGTGACCAGAAGCCTAGACTAGAATGTATGTTTTAAACCTCTCCTCCCCTTCAAGGACCTCATTGCTTTGTGTTGGCCGCTCTTGCTCAGGAAGGCAGGCAGCTAGGATGAGGGTTTGGCGGCACCATGGTTCAGGAATTGTTCCACAGCTAATCAGAAGGTAACTTTTTCCAGGGAGAAAAGACCTGGAAATCTACCGGGAAGATGGAAATGGAGCAAATCCCACAGAGGAAGTTTGAAGGGTCACTGGGAATCAGATGACTTCAAATACAATGATGACAGAACCCATAATTGTGGCTTCTCGGCATTGGCACAACCCAGGTCTTTCTTGATTGTGAAGAAGGCAGCATTTCCTTTTCTTAAGTTCGGACCTTTCAAAAACAGTCGAAGTTAGTTTGAAGACATGGAATGACTCTTCCTGAGACCTTCCGTAATTTCTGTGCTTGAGATGTTTTGTCTCCATTGCTTAAAAGAAATATTATTCTCCCCCTTGTATAGATGGGGTGACTTATTCAAGGTTGTGTAAGAGAATCAAGCTGTGTCTGAAAGGGTTGCAAGGTCAAGACTTTACATTCTACAAGCTTCCAAGGGGGAAAATAGCTTTCTTTGTTTCCGAAAACTGGCTTGATGTTCTTAAGATACCATTCAGGTGCCATTGAAAGAAAACTGTGTACAGACCCAAAAGACTGCTCAATTACTATCAGCAGAGACAACATCATTTCAGGACATCCATGTATGCATCCTAAAAAGAGGTAGAGTGTTTGCATATCTGCCTCCCGGTGTTGGAATTCTGATTGGGCATGTCAGACATGGTGGCTGTGCAAACTGTGGGCAGGGCTTCTTGGGGAACACATCCCTTATGTTTTCCCCCTCCCACCTGTCTGTCCTCCCTTCAAGCCTGTGTTGGACTCTCCCACTTCATCAGGGGCTCCCACAGCACCCCATGCTTCTCATTTGCAGAACCCACCACATTTCTAATTATTTTTTTCCCATCTGTCTTTCCAGCTGGGCTGGAGGCGCCAGGAGTGCTGGGACTCTCTCCTTCACTATCATACAGGCAGTGTGTGGGAAGCAAGGCAGAGCTGTGTCCATGGGGTCCTGCGCAGTGGCCACTCCCTCCTCGCGTTTCACCCTGAACTCTGTTTCTTACGACCTTGAGGAGGTGGACACCCAGCCTTCACTGCGGGGCTCAGTCTGCCTCCACCCCGGTCTAGCTGCTGCTCTGCCAACTTGGCAGGGCCATCTGGGCAAGGATTTCTGGGTACCTGGAGCATGGCCAAGAAAGGGGGGGATGGTGTGAGTCTGAAAAACTTCTCTCTCTCTCTCTCTCTCTCTCTCTCTCTCTCTCTCTCAATGGTGGTCTGATTTCTCTTCATTTAATGGAGGAGTCTGCTGGCACAATAGTTAAGTGTCCAGCCTCCACCCGACAGACGACTGTCTTCACCTACCCGACAGCCCTGTGGGAGAAAGAGCTGGTGTTCTGCTCTCAGATAGATGACCACAGAAAGAATCCCGTGGTGCAGCCTCCCTCTGCCCCATGGGGCCACTGTGATTCAGAAGGGATTTTGTGGCACATGACCACTAAAGAGAAATACATCAGTGGCTCCGTGGTCTTCCAGACCAGAGACAGGGGCTTGATTCTGGGCCCATGGGCCTCTTATACAGGTACCAGCTGTTGTCTGCCAGTGGTATTTGTGTGTTGCAGTGTTGCTGTGCTGCTGACCAGACTTTAGTGGGACTTCCAGACTAAGATGGAGTAGGAAGAAAGGCCTACAGGTCTACTTCCACAAATCAGCTAGGGGACACCCCACGGATCACAGCAGTCCCAGTTCACATTTGATCAGGGGATGGCCCAGGACTGGGTCGTGTTTTCTTTCTAGAGTGGATGAGGTTTCCAGGAGCCAGCAGGAGAGAGGCAGGCTGCCCAGCAGTTTAGAAAAGAAACAGAAACCATTCAGGACAGTCATTGCAGAGACAGTTTCATCTGTCTGGTTGTCTAGTGAATTGAGAACTCCAGGTTTCCAAATAATGGCTCAGGCCAGAAACACAGAACAAGTCTAAGCCCTCAGATTTCCCCCCTTGTCTTTTACCAGTGACTTCTAGATCCATATAACATTTCTTACTCATTGATGACAAGGTATATAAAGTTCAGATTATAAGCAAAATTGCCACTCAAGGTAAATTCTGGCCTATATCTTGGTGTGTACCCAGCAGTACCTTTGGGTTAGAGGCCAATTAAACCGCACCATCCTAACAACAACAAAAAAATCCAAGCAGGTTTTTTTTGGGGGGGAGGGGCAGGGGACTATAGTAAAATAATATCTTTCTTATGTGGCCAAGGCTACATTCAGTTTCAAAGTTCAAGTTCAGGCATAGTGTGAAAGCCAGGGGTGCTCGAAGACGCTTCCTGATGCCGTGGAGATGTTTCCGAGAGACACAGACAGGCTCTGTTTGTTTTCCTCAGGTGTTTATCATAAGAACACGAAAATGAAGGCAACATGTACAACTTCGCCTGATCCCATCGATGTATGGATTGTAATGAGAGTTGTAAGAGTCCCCAGTAAAATGATCTTTTAATTAAAAAAATACCAAAAAAACAGAAAAACGCATTCAAGGGGGCATCTTAGGAGGATGTTTTAAGGAAATACAAAACTGTGTTGGTGAGAAAAACATCAGAAAAGTTGTGCTGAGGAATGTTATATCGTTTTTCACCATCACACCAATGTGCCTATGTATCGTTCAAGGCGAGGAAGAACTGACCTACCAGGATGTCATTTTCTCCAGGTAAACGTATGTTTCATAAGATCATCAGGGTTTTGGGGGTGGAGGGGGGGGAAACAAAAAGCAAAGGCAGTGAAAGACACAAGAGCCATCTGAGAACTTCAGATGCTCCTCACTTGTGGAATGTGAAAAACAAACAAAAAGTGTATATTCAGAAGACAGGAACTCCATTAAAAAAAGGATGGACGATTATTTAGAAGTCAGGAAGCCAATCTTTTTTTGTTTGTTTGTTTTTTTAGGGCATCACTGCTCTCTGGTGGTGGGAGTAGGAGGCCCAGCCTTTGCTCCTGTGGAGCTGGAATTGAACCTCCCTCCCAGTGGGCCGCAGCGCCGCGCACAACCACTATGCCACCGGGCTCAGGCCAGGAAGCCAATCTTAAAATTGATACTGCACTCTGCTTGAGAAGGAAAGCATGGTGGCTTGGCAGAGCAGGAAGCACGATCAAAGCTACCTTGACTTGGCCTCCATCCTTGGGTGGCCCTTTAGCAAGTGGTTGCTGAAAAGTTGGTGAAAGAGCAGAAATCAGAGTTTCAATCCGACCTAAATCTTTGCCTTCTGCTCACCAAATGTCACGATCCAAGACAAAGCTGAAAGTCGGGTGGAGTTGCCTTTGGGGTCACAGTTGCTAGGCTCTAACTTAACAGGCTCAGTGCAACTCCCCTTAAACCCTCAGCATCAGAACTTCAAACAGGGACAATCACTTACTCGCTCCCCTGTGTCCCAGTCAGATGGCCTTGGAAGACACAAGCTGAGTGGTGGATAACAAAGATTTAAAATAAAGTGACATGCACCAAAGGAACATCGTCTCTCTGTGGGGTTGTCAGAGATTCAGTGTATTCCACATAAGTCCACCATTGAAGAAGCTTCAGCTTCATCTCCGGGAAGGGCTGACATCTATTGACTTAGTCTAAGAAGGAACCAGGAGGTGCAGTGGCGGGCCTTGGGGAGGTGGTCAGTAATGTGTGCTAGGCGAGGAAGGAGACAGATGGTTGGAAAGGAATTAGAAGGACCAAGCGCTGTTTCCAATGTTTGGCACAAAAGCTTTTCCCATTTGTTTTAAATTACCAAGAAAAGTAAACATTTTGGTAAATGCTTCAGAGAGATTTATAGGCGACCTTCAATGCAATCTGCTTGGTGACGGACTCAATTTTAATTCCTTTGGTTCTTGGCTGCGGAAAGGGCAGCATTGTTACCACTTGCCTGGTCAAAGGTTACACTTCCTGCCCTCCATCAACTGGGCCGGGACATGTGAGTGTTTTTAGATACTAGTCAGGTCACCTTCCAAGGGGAATCACTCAAAGTAGCCCTCTGATGAAGGAGGCTTCTGTAATGAATACCGCCACCAGGTATGCATTTAGCCACAGCCTGCCGTTCCCTCTCTAACAAGCAAACTCAGCAAGCGAGAGGGAGGCCAAGGCCCCATCTTCCCCTCCATTTTACGTATATCCGAACTACAGGTTTTCAACGAATTGATTATCTTCGCGCATCTGCGCTCACAGCCCACGGAATTTGGAAATCAGGCTTATCTCATCTGGGTTATTGATTGGCCTAAGATAGGAGTTCTCAACCTTCCTAATGCTGCCGCCCTTTCCGCCAGTTCCTCATGAGGTGGTGATCTCCCCCCCCCTCCCATAAAATTATTTTCATTGTGACTTCATAACTGTCATTTTGCTATTGTGATCAATCGGGTGACGGGTCATTGGACCTGCAAAGAGGTCGCGAGCCCCCAGGTTGAGAACTGCTGTCCTAAGACGCCCCCAGATGTCCAGCGTTAAGGTAATCATTTGCGTTCAGTTCAATCTCCCTGTTGGGGCGCCCCTTCCCGAGGAATGCCGCTCTCAGGGAGCCCTTCTGAGGACCCGCAACAGCCAAGTTCCGTCAAATTCTGCTCCTGGGTCCACAAGGACCCGTTTCTCATAGATGAGGGAGTGGAAGCACAGAAATCCTTTCTTTTGGCCAGGGAGTGGCGGAGCTGGCCTGGGAAACCCCGAGACCTAGAACCTGAGATTAAAAAAGGGCGGACCTCTGGCAAAAGTCCCTCCGCCCCGCAAAGTTGATCCAGGGTCTCCATGGCCCTCTTCCCGCTGCTGCCCTGAGCAGCGCTTTCTCCTAGCCCTCGGGCACAAACGCCCTGGGTGCTGCTGAGCACTTCACCCCCACACGGAACCCTGCCGTCTTGATGGACTCTTTCCTCAACTCGGGGCAGAACACTCTGCAAACTAGTAATGCTGAAGGTCTGAAGATCCGAGTCCACTTAGAGGTACCTCAGAAGAAAGACCTGGTGGTGGACTCCCCCCAAACCAGCTGTGGAAACATCTGTGAGCACAGCTCTCCTCTGCTGCACGACCGTCACCCTGAGTCGGCATGGACTGGGAAGCACCCGCTTGGTCGCATGAGAAGCATGAAAAGGGGTAGAGAGCCCCCCAAAACCATGATGAGCTCATTCCTCCCACCGATCTTGGACGCCAGGTTGGCAATCCTGAACCCTTTTGCTTTCTACTCTCACAGCGTTCTCTCATACTACCCCTGGGATGTACCCACATTGTCTCTGTCTCCATCATGGGAATAGATTTTGAGTACCCAAGAGTGTTCCAGAACCCATTGGCTGTAAAAGGAAGGAAAAGGAGCATCAGGGGAAAGGATCCAGGTTGGGGGGTGGGGATGTCATGTTTGGAGAGAATGTAGAGAGACTTGAAACCGTTGTATTACAACATATGCTGGGCTGAAAATCTAGAAAATGGGGATGATAATTACTGACTTGGAGGAAAGACAAGCTGTAAGGAAAGCCCTGTTGCTTGGTTTGATTATGTCACAAATTAATTGGTTATATTGAAATCTTCACCCTTTACTTGTCCATGTGACTTTATACTCTATTCTGCATCTCATTAACAGCAAGAACACTTTTGTATGTAGGGTTTCATAATAGAATTGCATGTGTCTGTAAGGTATTTTTGACCAAGACAATGCATCCAATACATTGCATTTTTGCAGTGCTGTCATTTGTTCCTCATGTAACACAGACAGTTGCTCTCATTTTAAAACTTGAGAGGGGGGCATCGGCTATGGCTATGACTCTGAGCTGTGGAAGTTATTGGTTAAAAGTGTACTTGGAGAAGCATGGTGAAGGGCTACTGGTGTCTCTAATCCAAGGTTCCTTGCTGACGGAGGTGAAATTTGAATGACCTTTTGGAAGATGGAAGGGTGAACCTTATGAACGGGAAGGTGAACTATTTCTCTAGGTACAGACTGTAACTGAGAGAACCCACACAGCAAGGAAGAGGAATTGTGCAATGCAGTGAAAAGAGTTAGGTCGAGGGAGAAGATTTAGAGAGAATAAAGTTGGCAGGGAACTTGATAATGGACCACTGTGAACAAACACGGCTTGTTTCCCAGGGACCTATTTTGAGATTCCTGGTAACAATCCTTATCTGGATGTGATTTGCTTTCTTATCTTACTTAAAAAAAGCTGCTTTCCAAATTAGTATAATGTTTTCTCTAGTTTTGAATTCACCTTTTAAGGATATTAATAAATTATTTTTCAGAGAAGTTGTAGGTTTAGAAAAAAGAAACTGTACAGCAAGCACAAGGGTTCTTATACACTCCCTTTGTCTTCTGTATATAGTTTCTCCTTCACATCTTTCTTTAGTGTGGTATATTTGTTAGAGTTGGTGACCAATATTGGTACATTATTATTAACTAAAGTCTGGTGCTTACATCAGGATTTCACTCTTTGTTGTCAGACCAATGAGTTAGTAAAGCTCTGTGGTGACTTGGGGAAGGAAGAGGAACTATTTTTTATTTCCCACATTTAATTAATTGCCAGACAAATGCTTGTTCAGCATTTTGAATGTTGTAGTATGAGTGTACTTCCATATTAAGTGCTTTGAAAGTATCACATAAGAGACAGGGAGCAAAGGGGAGCAGACCCAAAGACACAGAACTATGGAACAATAAGAACAAGAGGATATATATATATATATATATATATATATATATATATATATACTACCTGATGGGTAACAAAAATTATGAGGGGCTCAGTAGCAATCCAAGGAAAATTTTCAGATTTCTTGACTTTTGAGCTAAGCTCCAAAGAATTGACCTGATCACTGGAAAGAGGGGGGGGGGAGATTTTTTGATAGGAATATTAGGAAGGCCAAATTGAGTAGTTTTATTTAACTAAGGAAGAAGACATAGCTGGGTCTCTCTTGAGCAGAAGCTGATGAAAACTGGTGTTGGAACCAAATCTTGACCCTGCCTACGTGGAAAGCAGGCAGAGAAAGATGAGCTCTTTGTGCTAGGATGGTGACAGAGGAAATGATGGAAGCTGTGAACCCACAGAAATGAAGATGATCTTTCTGGCTGGGTAGCTCGAGAAATTCACCATGTTGAGAGGTGAGTCAGATATGGGTTCTGTTCATCTTCCTTCAGGACCTGGACTCTGGGGATATGAATACATGTTTACTGCATGAAAGAATGAATGAGAATGACTAAAGCAGGAAAATGCTCAGAAGCTGGGACAAGATAATAGCTATTGATCCATGGTTGCAAGCTCCTAAGAGTTCAAGAAGACTCAGAAGGAGGAGAGCCATTTTTTCTTGACAAAAGTGAAGAAGACAGTGACTGGATGGGAAGTGTGGTTCTGTTTGTGGTTGCAGAGGTGGAAGCTAAGCCAGACAGGATGGGTCTTTTTGACTCAATTAGATAGCCTGGTGACCATGCCTTCCCACCAATCAATAGCCATATCCTGTGATGCTCCCTGGAAGCCAGGCAGCAAGGTGCTCACAGAAATCAGGCTCATCAGGGACTGAATGCCAAGTGTCCCTGCTCCCTACAGACATGTTTGCTTCGGCAGAGACGTTATTTTCTATGGAACATCTGAGTACCCTTGAACTCTGCGTCAGCACATTTCCTCCCCCCGCCCCAACTTCCATTGCGTCTTACAGACTTTGCTTTTCTCTTAGAAGAGCATTTCTTTTGTGCAAAGATGCAGTAGTATACCTGAGCAGATCAACAAAAGACAAAGTCATCCATGGCTTCTGATAAAGTGGGCAGCTTCATAGGAGGAAGAATCTCTTTTCAAAGTCTCCCTTTAATCTTTCTTTTTCAGATCTAAGAAAAACCAAACAGTTTTATTGGTATATAACCCACATATCATACAATTCAGTAGTTCAATCATTTCAAGGAAAGTTGTACAATCATTACCACAATGCTAGAACATTTCTTCTTTCTTGTATTCACTTTTATTAGCTCTCCACTTTCCTCACCTCTTCCGCCATATTTCCAAGAAATCATTCATCCAGTTGTTGTCTCTAGATTAACCTAGCCTGGATTTCATATACAGAAAAACATAAATAAACAAAAATGAAAAGCACCCCCAACAACAAAAACCCTACCAACAGTAACTAAGTAAAACAGATAAAAACTGCAACGGGAAAAAAGTTGAAATATTAAAATCGAATTTAAAATGGATCAAAATAACCTTTCTTTTCCCTCTTATTGCAGGAAACTGTTCTGGAAAGTGTGCGTCTCCCAGAGGAGTAACCAGAATGGCCAGAGTCTTCCCAGGTCCCTCCCGGGCCATTGTTCTGTGTGGGAGGGGCTCTGCATTGCTCCCACGACCCCTGGAAATAGAATTCCTTTTCCAAGCTGATGCTCCCAAATGGACCTCTGTCATCAAAGGTAGATAATCTGAACGAACTCCCACAGGCGCGTTTGCTTTTGCCTGGACCTCTTGTTTCTGTGGTTCTCCACTCAAACACCCGTGTTCATTTCAGAGCAAATCCTTATTTGCTTGGATAGAAATGTATGCTAGTTTCTTTAAGTGATATTCTCAAGTACATGCCTTTTCAGTTCAGCCATTCAGTGATCGAATGTCTTTGTCTTGTGAAGCCAAGCCCCTCCAAAAATAGCTTTTCGGCATGTACTTTGCTTCTTTGTTTTCTGCTTCTTTTAGCTCTCCTTGGGGGGGGGGGTGCTTTGGAGAAAGGAAGCTTAAATGAGGGAAGGACAGACTTGAGTGGGAGAATCAGGTTTCCCACTTCCTCTTCTTTGGGGAGAGAAACCATTTGGCTATGGGGGCATTTTTTTTCTTCAGATTTTGTCAAGACACAGCCCTTCAGTGTTAGTTAGTTGATTAGGTTCTTATTTTCCAAAGGAGACTTTTTAAAAATGGTCCTCAGCCTTTCCTTTTCCACACTTTGAGCTCAATGCAGCAGGGACCCTTCCCCTGAGGAGGGAGCCCACTGTGATTGGAGGAGGAGACTCTTAGCTGTTGGGATGACTCTCCTTTTGCTTCAGGAGTTGGTTGTTGAAATAAACAGCTTTAAAACCAAGAAAGAACTCATGCCACCATCTGGAAGGAGTCAGCCTGTAGTTCCCTGCAGAGTGTTTGGGTGCATTTTTGGCCACACAGGTCTGAAAACTCAATTCAGGGCCTTTTTAGAGCAGCTTCTGATATTTTCTAGTTTCCTTTTTACACAAATCATTTCGGATTAGGATTTGAGTTATGCATCCATTTAGAGTGATTGCTCTGGGAATCTGGAGACAGGGTCAGTTTGTTTTCTGCTCCCAGAAGAAGGAAGGAGACACCGTGAAACACAATGGCGCACACAGGGCAGGGTCAGGGACACACCCTTTCCACGTCATTCTTTCACTTGGCACCTGAGCCTCCTCGCTGCCACCCTCCTGTCCTACTCTTGTGGTCTGACCTTGCCAATGGAGGGACTGCGAGTCTAAGCTAGGGGTACAAAAGCAGAATTTCACTGCTTATCTTTTATAGAAATCTTGCAAGTTTTCTACATTATCTGTGCTTACCGTTTCAGGGACTAGGGTAGCTAATAGACCTCTGTGAACTTGCATGACAATATTGATAGCTACAGCTGCATGAAACAAATGGGCTTCATGATCCTGTTATTACTCCTGGCAGCAGAGATTAGGAAAGAGCAGTGACACCTGGTATTGGAGTGCACCAGTTCCGTGCTTCCTTGTGTGGATGAAAGCATGGTTTTTCCAGACAATTCCATGGGGAATCGGTGCAGACGATGAACATACCACTTACCTCTTACTCCAAATTATCCCAATATAAATGCATCCTTTTAGTCAGGAAATGTTACTGAGGGCCTACCATGAGCCAGCTACTATTCTAGCTTAGATCAGTGAACAAAGCCAAGATCCCTGCTCTTATGGAATGCATATTCCCATTGGGAGTATGGGAGGCCAACCATAAACAAAGAAGTAAATCCCACGGTGTATTGTAGTTGTCTGCTGTTGAACCCCTTGGCTGTGAGGTGACTCTGAGTTAGCTCTCTACTTATCATGATGTCTACTGGTTCAGTTGTGAAGACTTTTGTTTTCTTTACATTTTGTTTTCTTAACAATGAGTTAACTCTTACACCGAGCAGCACTATGGACAGATAACAGAACAAAATAAACTTGGCCTAGTCCATTCTCCCAATGGTTATATCGAGCCCATTGTTGTAACAATCATGTCAATCAATTTAGTTGAGGAACTTCCTTTTCACTGACACTCTTTACCAAGCATGATGCTCTTTTCCAGGGATTGGTCTCACCTGACAAAGTACATGAGACAAAGTCTTGTCATCCTCACTTCTACGAAGCATTCTGGCTGTACTTCCTCTAAGACAGACCTGCTGATTCTTCTGTGGGTCCAGAACAATTTCAATGTTTTTTTTGCCCATGTCACAGTTCAAATGTGTGATTTGTCTCCAGTCTTCCCTATTCCTTGTCCAGCTCTCACAAGCCTACGAGGCCATTGAAAAACACCAGGGCTTGGGGCAGGTGCATGTTCATCCTCAAAGTGACCTCTATGCCCTGGAACATGTACAGAGGTCGTGTGCAGCAGATGTCATGTGATTTCTTGATTGCTGCTTCCATGAATGTGGATCCAAGCATAGTGAAATCCTTGACAACTTCAAATTTTCTCTCGTTTATCACGATGTTGTCCACTGGCTCTGTTGTGAAGACGTTTGCTTTTTTTACCTTCAGTTGTGATCCACCCTGAGGGCTGCCGCTTCTCTCATCACCAGGAGGTGTTTCAAGTCCTCTTGGCTTTCAGTGAGCGATGTGGTGTCATCTGAGTATCACAAATTGTTCATGAGCTTCCCTCTAATCCCACAGCTGAATCCTTCTTTAAATGTTCATTTGCTCAAATTATTTGCTTAGCAGGTAGAATGAATAAGTATGTGAAATGATACAGCCCTGATGCACATTTTTTTACATTTTAAACCATGCAGTGTTCTCTTTTTCTGTTTGAAAGACTGTCTCTTAGTCTATATACAGGTTCTACATGGACACAAGTTTCCTGAAATTCTATATCTAATTTTGCTATGATTCGCACTGTGGGATGCCATTGCACTGTCAATAAAACAGAGGCAAACATCCTTTTATTATTCTGTGCTTCCAGCTAAGATTCTTCTGAGGTCAGCAGTGATACCCTCCATTCAGCATCCTCCTCTGAATCTGGCTAGAATTTCTGAAAACTCCCTGTCAAAGCAATGCTGCAACTGTTTTTGAATTGTCATCAGCAAAAATTTTACTTGCATACAATATTAATGATATTGTTTATAATTTTCACATTCTGTTGGGTCACCTTTCTTTAAAATGGGCACAAATATGGGTCTCTTCCACTTGATCGGCCAGGTAGAAGTCTTCCAAATTTTTTGGCAAAGAAAAGTCAGTATTTCTAAAGCTGTATCATCCTCTTGCAATATTTCAATTGGTTTGCTGTGGATTCCTGGAATTTTTAGGTTTTTTTTAGTTTTTGGTTTTTGTTTTGCTAATGCCTTCCATGCAGCTTGGACATCCTTCTTCAATAGCATTGGTTCTTGATCAATCTGTACTTCTTGAAATGTTTGGATGCAGACCAATGCCATTCTTGCAACAGTGATTTGGTGCATTCCTTCCTTCTTCTTTTGATGCTTCCTGCATTATTCATGATTTTGCCCATAGAATCGTTCACTATCACAACTCAAGGCTTAAGTTGTTTTCTTCATTTCTTTCCATTTGAGGTATGCTGAGGGTGTTCTTTCATTCTGGTTTTCCAGTGGCTGGTTTTTGCATTTGAATTGCGTTATGGTCAAAGAATGCCAAGCATGCTGTCCTTCTCCAGGGACTGGTGTCTCCTGACAACATGTCCATGGTAGGTGGGATGAAGTTTCCCCATTCTTGCCTCTGAGGACCATCTGGCTGCACTTCTTCTGAGACACATCTGCTTGTTCTTTTAGCAGTCCATGGTGCTTCATCATGCCACCTCCCAGGATCACCCTAAGTTCACTGTTGTTGGGATGTGCTATCGAGCTGAGTCCAGCTGAGAGTAGGATTGCCCTGTAGGGTTTCCGAAGCCGCAGTCTTTCTGGAATCAAGTGCTTCCTGGAGAGCTACTGGGGCCTTCCAACTGCTGGTCCTTTGGTGAGTAGGTCAGGGCTTTAGCTACCGTGCCACTAGGTCTCCTTCTTAATAAAAGCAAGAAATGATATGCAAAGAGAAAAGGTACAACAGGTTAATGCGAGTGGAAAGAGAGTGAGGCTGCTTTTGGACGAGGCAATTGTGCACCCAATGTGACAGAGGGCGTGGAACTTTCCCAAACAACTGGAAATAGAATTGTCATATGCCCCAGGAGTCCCGCTACTTGATAGAGATGTTCAAGAAGTAAGAGCCATTACACCAGCAGATGCGTACACACCTATGCTCGTGACAGCACGGTTCACGTTTCAAGAAGATGGAAGCAGTCTAAATGTCCACCAGAAGAAACAGGGATAAATAAACATTTGGTAGATATATACAACAGAATACCAGGCACGACTCAAGAAT
>PVJH01026545.1:0-29888 GCA_004026705.1 Nesogale talazaci
AAAAAAGTTTTATTGGCACTTTGTCCATATATCATGCAATACAGTGTTCAATCATATCAAGATATGTTGTACAGTCTTTACTACAATCAAGTTTAGAACATTTTCTTCTTCCTTATTCTCATTGTTATTCATGTGAATTGTTTTTTCAATTTTGGCAAAAATATAAACATGCATTCTCCAATTTAACAACTTCTACACGTGCAATCCTGTGTCACTGATTATTCTATTCATGCTATATCACCATTATTGATATCCTTTTAAAATTATTCCACCAACATAAACATGAACTCAATGCCCACTTTTTCTACCTCATTATTACCAGTCCAGTTGATTATAATATTTATTGCCAAAACAGTCCCGTGAAAAGAGATAGAAATTGCATACCTGGTAAGTGACTCAGAATATTTATAATCTGATATCAGCAATTTTTAATTGTTCATGTTTCTTCCTAGTCTTCACTTATATAATTATCTAAGATGTATGTAGTTTTCATCATAACCTACATAACATTTCACATCCTGTGTATAAAGGCTAATATTTTCTCAACTTACTACATTATCTTTTATAATTATACTTTGTATTTATATCAGTATACTTTTAAAAAGTATATCTTTGAAAATATACTTTATAAAGGTCTGATTTAGAAAAGGACTTGAAACAGAAGATATCATTGTTGATGTCAAGTGGATGTTGGCTCCAAGCAGAGAATGCCAGAAAGATGTTTAATGTGTTTCACTGACTATGTATGCAAAGGTACTTGACTGTGTGGGCCATAATAAACTATGGATAACCTTGAGAAGAATGAGATTTCCAGAGCACTTTATCGTACTCCTGTGGGACTTGTACATGGATCAAGAAGCAGTTGTGCGAATAGACCCAGGGAATATTGCATGATTTAAAATCAGGAAAGGTTTTTTATAGAGTTATATCCTCTCATCAAACCTAGTCAATCTGAAATCATCAAAGAAACTGCATTATATGAAGAGTATGCATCAGGATTAGAGAAGGCTTATCATCAAACTGTGGCAAGCAGATGATACAATCTTGCTTACTGAAAATAAGATGGACTTTCAGTACTTGCTGACGATGATGAGAAAGAAGTGCAGCTTCTTTCTGAGGTGGATTGCACCTCAATTTAAAGAAGACCAAAATCCTCACAACTGCACCCATAAGTAACATGATAAATGAAGAAAAGGTTGAAATTTTCAAGGATTATGTCTTGCTTAGATCAATCAATGCTCATCAAACAATGCTCAAGAATATTCCATTCTTTCATAAGCATGGGAGAGCTGGACACTGATAAAGGAAGACCAATGAAGAATCGATGCATTAGAATTGTGGCGGCAGAGAAGAATACCGAAAGCATTATGGACTGCTACAGGGACAAACCAAAATCTGTCTGGGAAGAAGTAAGGCCAGAGTGCTCCTTAGAGGCAAGGATGCAACACTTCATCTTATATAGTTTGGACATCTTAATAGGAGAGCACTCCCTGGAGAAGGACATCATGTTTGGTAAAGTAGATGGGCAGCAAAAAACAGAGAGGCCCTCTTCGAGGTGACTTGACGTCGTGGCTGAGCTGGTGGGCTCAAGCATGGGACAATTTTGGAGGACCGAGCAGTGTTCCATTCTGTTGCACATAAAAATTCATTATGGGTTGGAGCTGACTCAATAGGTCAAATCTCCTACCAGCAACAACCTTATACTTTAGACATATTATCAGGAGAGGTGAGTCCCTTGGAGAAGGAGATCGATCATGCTTAGTAGAGTGGTGCCGCAACAAAAAAGAGTAAGAACCTAGACAGGGTGGTCTGGCCTGGTGACTGCAACCCAGGCCTCTGTGAAGATGGCAAAGGACTGAGAAGGCTGCCCTGCAGCCATCCAGAGGTTGCTATGAGTCAGAACTGACCCAGGGGCACCCAACAAGCACACACGCTAGACAGAGCTGCAGCCACTCAATAGTAAGACAGACCATATTTGCCTTACTAGTCTCACTCTCAGGGGTCTTTTAAATTGTTTTTCATAAAATGCTTCTACCCGCCCCCCCCCCCCAATTGGGGGATATTAATATGGATCTTGAAATCAAATAAATGTTTTAAACCAAATTTAGATTTGGATTAAATTTATATTTCTTCTTTTCCAGTTTTATTCCTAGGTCATCAATTTATGGAACCGTTTCTAGAATACCCTAGCCATTTTGCTGTTAACATCATCTCTCAAGGTAATAATGAAACATCATAAAGAATAAATCCTTGAGACTTTAAGCTTTACTATCCCTGTGAACCCCTACAGAGAGTTTATAGCTACTCATCCAATTACAGCAACCTCTCTCAGTGCCAGCCTAAGAATTCCTATTTCAGGGTCGGGTAGGTAGGCTAGCCTTACCCTGAATGCTTTTCTTTTACTAATAGGTGTGTCAAAAAAGCCCTTAAGCATTCACTTGTTAACTGGAAGGCTGACGCCTGGAATTCACTCAGTGACTCCTTGGGAGAAAGATCTGATCATCTGTTGCCATAAACATTGCAGCCTGGAAAACCCTATGGGACAGTTCTACCCTGTCACATGGTGCCTCTATGAGTCGGTATTGATTCACAGCAGCCAAGAGGAGCTAATGCCTCATGAGTCAATGGGTAATCCCAATGGTTAAGTACTCAAACCCCCCCAGAGTTGCCTCAGAAGATAGATTTTGTTGCTGTTAGGTGCTTACTGCTGATTCCAATTCATAGCAACCCTTTGTCCACGAGAAGAAAACACTTCCTGTCGGTCCAGTGCCATCTCACAATCATTCCTATGTTTGAACCCTTTGATGCAGCCACTGTGTCCATCCATCTTGTTTTGTGCTGCCCCACTCCTTTGACAAGCGTGATGCCTTTCCCCAGGGACTGGTTTCTCTTCGCATGTCCAAAGTGCTTAAGACAAAGTCTCGTCAAGACAGATTTGTTTGTTCTTTTGGAAGTCCACGGTCCTTTGAATATTCTTCACCAGCACCAGAAAGCAAAGGCACAGATTTCTCTTTGGTCTTCTTTTTTCAATGTCCAACTTTTACATGCACGTGAGGCTACTGAAAAATACCATGGTTTTTCATAGGTGGAGCTAATGATCTACTTTTAAAATGTAAACGGACCAACAACAACAAAAAAATCCCAAACTCACTTCCATCGAATTGATGATGATCCACGGAGAGTCCCCTGAGCGTTTCCAAAACTGTACCTCTCTGCAGGAGTGGAAAGCTTTGAAAGTCCCCTGCAGAACCATTCTCCTCAGTCACACATGGAGTCCCATCAGTCAGTCAACTCAAGGCAACTGGCAATAGTTGATGCCTGCCACTAATGTAAATTCCTTGGGGGTAGGCCCTCTGTCACCTTCACTTACTATATTCCCACCTTAGTAGGTAGAAGGTTCTCCCTGATTACTTATTAGTAGACAGAATGAAGAGACATAATTAAAGACAGTAATTAACCATTTAAATCAGCCTGGAGGAGATACCACTCCATTCACACACTAATGAGAAAATTGCTGGTATTAGATATTTCCCTGGGAACAGGTTAGACTAAAAGGAGAGGCAGTGGAAAGCATCCCTCTCCTGTTTGAGAGGAAATAACGATGGTCTTGGGATGCCCCAGATAAGTTCGCTGGGAACTGTAATTTGGGGCAGGACCTGCACTGTGTTTTACAAAACTAGACCATCTGTGATAGTTGATCAGAGACAAGGCAATTGTTAGGCTCATAGCTTTTGTACTAAAATGCATGGGACACTTCTGTGATCTTATCGGCTCTGGCTGTCCTCTTTGACTAAGTGGAACTAGTGGTGGCATAGTATGAGGGCAATTGGAAACTACCAGGCACCCTCTGGGAGAAAGACCAGGTTTTCTCCTCCTGTAAAGACAGACAGCTTCCGGAATCCACAGGCGGGGAACGACCCTGTCCTACGGAGGTGCTGTGAGTCAGAATCAACTCCATGGCCATGAGATTGGTTTGCTTTTCTTTAATTGAGTAGATGCTAACAAATGACAGAACTTGCCTTTGAGGTTACAAAAATGTCTAGGGGGAGAGGAGAGGGGGAAACAATCATGAATGATGAGGGCTTGATGGACAAAGGAGGAGAGCCTGCCCTTTGACTCCATTTGATTTTTGGAGGCCCCCTGTTTGCTAGAGTGGAGCTGGACTCCATGTGGTTTCAATGACTGGGAAGGTCCCTGGAGTGAGTGACAACAATGGTTTAACCATGATCACTAATCTGAACATTGGTAGTCTGAACCCATCCAGCAGCACTGCGGAAGAAAGACCTTGTTAATATGTAAAAGATTACCATAACAACAATAAAAACACAACAAACACCAAGCATATAGACACAGAAACAAAACCCTATCGGGCAGTTCTGCTCTGGAACACATGGGTTGATCATGAATCGGAATGGATTTGAAGGCAAAGGATCTTTTCCTTTTCGTTTCTCTTCATTGTGTGGGAGGAGAGTGGGACGTCTTGCTTCTGTAGGGCCACGGGGTGACTCTGAACCTCCAATGTCCTGGCAAGTGCTGTTGTTAGGTACCATTGGGTCAATTCTGACTCACAGCAATCCCTTTTCCAACGGAGTCAAACACCGTCTAGGGCTCGCTCCGGCAGCACATAGACTAAAATTGGAACGCTACGGAGAAGAGTAGCATGGCCCCCGCGCAAGGATGACACGCAAATCCACGCCTCTTCCTGCAACCTCCTCGCGATTGTGTTATGTTTGAGATAATTGTTGCAGCCACTGCGTCAGTCCATCTTGTGGAGGGCCGTCCTCTTTTTAGCTGCCCTGAGAATTTACTGCGCATGACGTTGGTCTCTCCTCACCCCATGACCAGGATTCCGGCTGTACTTCTTCCAAAACATTCTGATTAGTAGCTGAGCATAAACCAATATATACCAGTAGGGACCTCAAAAACCTTGTGATACTGTTGTCAGTTGCCGGGTCCAGTTTTAGCAGCACCAGGTGGCAGAATATGATTTCTCTTTATGATTTTCTAGGTTATAATCTCTCCCAAAGCAGGTGAACTGGTCTTTTCCTGCAGAGACTCTGAGTAGGTTCGAACAGCCAATCTCTTGGCTTAGAAGCTGGACACTTAACCTCTGTGCTATGAGGGCTCCCTAAAGATTTGAGTTGTCGTGATTTTGGGGTGCCATTAGGTTAGCTGATTCTGAAGTACAGTTGCAGTGTCTAACACAGGGGCCATCTATGGAGGGGTCAGCTATTTTTAGGCTATAAATCTTTGTGGGAACCAATTACTAGTTCAACTATTGCATATATAACAAAATCATAGAAGCCTTTACTGAACAAAAAGTTCAAAACACAAAGCTATAGTTTCTTAATATTCCCACCATCTCTCATTATCATTGGGTTAGTTTTTTCTCACAGTGGCCTCATAGAACAATGGAGAACTTCCCTGTAAGTTTCTGAGACTGTAACTCTTGACTGGAATAGAGTTGCTAGTGGTTTTGAACTGCTGACCTTGGAGTTAGCAAACCAACGTGTAAACACCACACCACCAGGGCTCCTATCTCTTCTATGTTTGTCTAGATCAGTGGTTCTCAACCTTTCTTATGCCTTAACTCGTTAATACAGTTCCTCATGTTATAGAGACTCCCAACCATAAAATTATTTTCATTGCTACTTCAGAACTGTAATTTTGCTACTGTTATGAATTGTATTGAATTATAATGTAAATATCTGGATATGCAGGATGTGTTTTTCATTGTTACAAATTGAACATAAGTAAAGCATGGTGATTAATCACAAAAACAATATGCAATTATATATTGTGAAATACTTCTTTTTAATTACAGATAATGAAATTTTGTCTTGAAGTATGGAGCAGCCTGGGTAACATTCTTAATATAGCAACAGTAAACTACATTGCTACATTTTTTGACAGTGTGT
Organism: Nesogale talazaci; assembly: GCA_004026705.1. Taxonomy (NCBI): domain Eukaryota; kingdom Metazoa; phylum Chordata; class Mammalia; order Afrosoricida; family Tenrecidae; genus Nesogale; species Nesogale talazaci. Next base: position 5,919 of record PVJH01026545.1, read on the forward strand.
GAAGGTTGAGATAGCGTCTTTCTCACCAGATCAGCATATCTGCATGTGGGCGGACCTGCCTGGAGACAGAGAGATGATCAATGTCTCAGTTCCTAAGACCATTGGAAATATGTGTTTTCTGATGGTCTTAGACAACCCCTGTGAAAAGCTTGTTCGACCCCCACCACAAGAGGTCGTTACCTACAGGCTGAGAACCACTGATCTAGACACTTTAAAAAACAGTGTTTTCTTTCTTTTTAAAAATTATTTTATTTTTTAATAAATCATTTTATTGGGAATTCATACAACTCCTATCATGATCAATATATACGTCAATTGTATGCATACCACATTTGCATACTTGTTGCCGTCATCACCCCCAAAACATCCTTCCTCCACTTAGGCCCCCAGTACCAGCTCCCCATATTTCCCTTTCCTCTCCAGTCCCCCTCCCCCATGAACTCTTAATAATTTACACATTGTTATTACTTTTTCATATTGTACTCAGTCCGATGTGTCCTTCACCCACTTCCCTGCTGTCCATACTCTGGAGAGGTGATATGTAGATCCATGAAATTGGTTCCCCCCTTTCACTCCACCTTTCCAGTATCACTACAGCCACCACTAGTCCTGAAGGGATCATCTATCTTGAATTCCCCATGTTTCTGACTGGTCTGGTTGGATTTGTAAGGTAGAATTGGGATCATGATAGTGGGTGGGAGAAAGCATTTGAGAACTAGAGGACAGCTGCATACCTCATTGTTGCCACACTGTGCCTTGACGGACTCTTCTCCCTGCGATGGGATGTCCCTTCACCTATTGATGGGCTTTGGGTCCCCACTCAGTACTCCCCCTCATTTATAATGATACAATTTTTAGTTCTTTGATGCCTAACACTAGATCCCTTTGGCGCCTCATGGTCACACAGGCTGGTGGGCTTCTTCCATGTGGACTTTGTTGCTTCTGAGCTAGAGGCCACTTGTTTACTTTCAAGTCTTTAAGATCCCAGACACTATATCTTTTGATAGCTGGGCACCGTCAGCTTTCTTCACCACATTTGCTTATGCACTCATTTGTCATCAGTGATCATATCAGGGAGGTGAACACACAATGTTATATTTTTTAGTTCTTAAATCCTGATAATTGATGCCTTTGGCACCTCGTGGTCACATAGGCTGGTGTGCTTCCTCCGCGTGGGCTTTGTTGTTTGTTGTTTCTCAGCTAGATGGCCACTTGTTTATTTTCAAGCCTTTAAAACCCCAGATCCTACATCTTTTGATAGCCGGGCACCATGCGCTTTCTTCACCACCTTTGCTTATGCACACATTTGTCTTCAGTGATTGTGTCAGGAAGGTGAGCATCATGGAATGCCAATTTACTAGAACAAAGTGTTTTTGCACTGAGGAAGTCCTCGAGTGGAGATCCAATGCCCATCTGCTGAAAGACAGTGTTTTCATCCCTAGAACCTTTCCCTAAGGAATTCTTTTCTTCCTTTTACACCATGCCAAAAATAACACAAATTCTTTATCATCTGATTTATGGTTTGTGTTGGCTCTTTAGGTCCTAGAATAGACATGCTACAAACTAAGATTTTGAGCACTCAGTGGTCACCATATTTCCTTTTGTCACTGGGAAATCATTCTGCCCAGGATGTGGTTCCCTTTGAATAGAATATCACTAATATGGGCTTGGAAGCAATCCTGGTTGCCAACTTACATCCTTATAGCTGCTTTTCCTCTTCTGTTTTTACTCTGCCCAGACCAGTAAACTCCTTCTCTCTCCACACAGGCTCTTTATCATTCCCTTCCTCCTCTCCCCCTGTTCTTTCTAGTTATCTCAGAAAAAGTATCTTTAAAAAATCCACCGTATTATTCTTTCCCTCCCCGCATTCCACTGAGGAGTAAATGCATTCCTGTGTGCACGTGTGCAGATGCATGTGTGTGTGCATTTGAAGGGAAATATAAACCGCAGAGCCTTCAATGACGAGAGTCCTTGAAAGTAGCCAGAAGGTTTCTTTCACACTCCTTATCAACCAGGAACTCAACCTGCTTTCCTCAAGCACTACTTCTAATGCAAAGAGGAGAAAATCATTTCCTACTTGTCTCTTCTTATTTCCTTTTCGGTGCAGCCAGCATTGTAACAGCATCCTTCCTCGTTGTCTCGGGTTAAACAACGGCATATGCAGCGATATTGGGTGTTAAATAAGATTTGGGGAGTACACGAAAATGGAAGCACCAGCTTGCCGGCAAGAGGGCAAGCACAGATTAGGCACAGAGGGCAAGCAGGCGGCACAGTGGTTTGCAGAAGGGGCGAGAGATTTGGGGTGACAAAAGACAGAGAGGCAAAGCACATCAGGCTATTGCATATCTGCCTTTTATTTGACAGGAGGGGGGCTCCAGAATTTTTTTGAGATCCAAGGCCTAGCATGTGACTGGAAAAAGAGCAGCATTTCCAGCAAGTTCTGTTTTGTTATAGAGGACTCTGGTCTGGGAGAATGAGCAAGAAGAGGCCAGAATTGTGTGCAAGTGCCTTGTCTCACTGGCCATAGCAGGGCAGGGACCATTGCCTTTTCCTTCTCATGAGACCTGCTTCTTTGGGGTCTTAACTGAGGAGGTGGAGAGTAGGACTGTAAGTTGTCTGCCATTCAAACTGCTAGCTAGATAGCACTTGTTTGCTGGACTGATTTTTTTAATGACATGTTCTTTTTAGGAAGTCACAGCAAATGTGTCTATTGTGTCCATGCTAAATAATTTTCCCATGTTCCTGGTATGTTTGGCTCTGTCTGTATTGTGTCTTTGTCTGTCTGTCTTTCCTTCAAAGAATCAAAGTCCTCCCATCTATTTTCATTCCCATTTTTTTTTTATCATTCTCACTGTTAATGACTGTTTTAGTCTGGGTAGACTAGAGAAACAAATTCATGGAGACACGCATATGTATATAAGGGGTAGGCTTATATACAAGAGTAAGTGAACATTGAGAAAACATCCCAGCCCAGTCCAGATCAAGTCAAAAAGTCCTATATTAACTCATATATCTGACAGCAATCTCTAAAGTCCTCTTCAGACTCACAAGACATGTGCAATGAGGCTGAAGGCAGAGAACAGTAGGCCAGTGGGTAGAAAGACCCTGGATCCAGTGGTTGTAAGCATCTCAGTGCTGGCAGGGGTCTCCATGTGGCTTCTCCTCAGGGATGTCTCGCAGGAAGTCAGCTCTGTGTCTTGTCAGTAGAGTATCTCCAAGGGCGTGAACCGAGAAAGCTAGTGTCTCCTCCTTCCAAGAAGGAATTACTGGATTTCCCAGAATTCTCAGGAGAAGGCCATGCCCACACAGAGGTCTCATTGGCTCTCTCCAGATCGACAAGCGAGACTCCACCCCTGTACTCTTAATCTTCAAACTGACACCAGATTCAGTGACTGCCACCCTGACCATTTTCCAGGCCACATCATTTCTTGGCTATTCCCAAAATCACTGCCAGGGAGTCCATTAGGTGCCCTCAAGGAAGTCCCTGCAGAAGGACATCATACTTGGCAACTTGGTAAAATACAAAGGGGGCAGGGAAGGCCCTTGACAAGGCAGAGTGGCAGAGTGGCTGCAGCAGTAGGCTCAGACCTAAGACTGGCTGTGAGGCTGGCACAGGACCAGGCAGCATTTCGTTTTGTTGTCAAGGATCCCTGTGAGCCAGGACTCACTGACCAATGGCAAGAAGAATCGGTGTCTTCGATTGTGGCGCTGGTGAAGAAGCTTGAAAGGACCACAGACTGCCAAGAGAACAAATAAATCTGTCTTGGAAGAAGGCTCGCCAGGATGCTTCTCACAAACAAGGATGCTGAGACGGATGGATGTCTCATCAGTCTCAGACATGTCAGGAGAGACCGGCGCCTGGAGATGACATCGTGCTTGGCAAAGTAACAAGGCAGTGAAAAAGAAGAAGACCTCAGCGAGACGATGGACACAGCGGCTGCAACCATGGCAATCAGCCATAAGAATGATTGGGAGGATGGGGCCAGACGGGGAGGTGTTTCCCTTCATTCTGCACAGGGTCGCCATGAATCAAGGCCAACTGGACCATAGCTGACCATGACAACATGGTATTTCCTCAGCCTCCTTTTTTCAGTCTTAGTTCCCCTCTTCCTGCAAGACTGTCAAACTCTCACCTGGTCTAGCCCTTGGGTACTTCATATCCACGTCTACTTATTTTACCCCCACTCCCTACCCTCAACTGTGCACTCAGGGTCTCTACCAGTCCTGGTGTAGTAATAGTGACTGGCCTGCTAGAACTTCTGTCATTTCTAATATAGTTCCTTCATTTTTTAGGGATATCAACTTTTCATGCATTCCTACATTTTTTCATCTTTCCTCCGTTACGTAGGCAGCTTGGGGGCGAGAGCCATGTGTTCGACTGCTTTGCTGGAGCACGTCAATATCCTCACACAGTGCTCTTCAGGCTTCTGCTCCCCCTCCCCATGCTGGCATGTGACTTTCCCCCACAGCTGCCAGAGGCAGCCACATCGCCTCAGGGAGCTGGAGTAAAGCAGGATACTGCCCCACCGCCCCAGGTGAGTTAGCCTTGTTTGCTTCATCTCCAAATCAGGTTTTAGAGACCCCAGAAGGAGGGGTCTTGAGGGCAGCCGTCTCGGAGTTTATCCCACAATAGAACTGGAAATGTGGCCCACTCAGCCAAAGGATGCCTGGATCTGCATAGCACTCAGTTTTCCTTTTGAGATTGATGCCAATTGCTTCCTGTAGACTAAGGCAGAGTAGGAAAGAGGGTGGACTCTCCTGCCCCCAGTGTTCAAATTCAGATGACTTTGAGGAATTTCCCCAAGCCAACACGAGTGGGTTCAATTACACGCCACATCCACTTGACATTTTCGCTTGCACTATCTTACGATAGCCTGTGACATTTTCATTCGTCTTCTCCCCCTGCTAGAATAATATGATTTCTCCTCTGTAAGAAGATTATGTTTCAGTGCCCCACCCTCGCTCTATAGCATTCCCTCATTGGACCAGCTTCAATTAGTCATAGAAGCAGGAACAGACAGACACCCATGACTTCCAGCACTACTCAAGCGCCAAGAAAATCTAGGCAGAAGATGGAAACCTGAGGAATTAGCTGCCTGGTGTGTGTGCACGATCTCATCCTAAGTGGTGACATCCTACCCAGAATCCTTGACTGTGGACATCATTTTTGAACGCATGTTGTTTGCACCCTCAATTACTACAACCCAGACACATGTGCACCCAATTCCCATAATTTTCCACCTGTGTTCATAAATAAACACAGTATCTCCCCCCCAACTCCTTTAAAAAACATCTTCTCCCTTGTTCAGCAAGATCATGACTTGCATTGTCTTAAGCCCCCTCCCCTTTGCAAAGTCAGACCCAAACTCCGACTCATAAGGATCCTAGAAGATGGGGTAGATTCACCTCCGTGGGTTTCCCAGATTGTACTTTTTATGGGAGTAGAAAGCCTCATTTCCCCCCCATGGAGCAGTTGGTTTCTGGCCTGTCCGTTAGCAGGTCAACACATAACACATAATTCTACCGGGGCCCTTTGCCAGGCTCTGCTCTCTAAATATCTTTTGGATTATGTGATAAGCTTGGTCCCCTCCTTCATTTTTTTTTTTTTTTTTTTTACCTGAGCAAGGAAAAGAATCTCACTATGGGTTGCTTCTGCCGTCAGAGAACAACGGTTTCCATCAAGTTGTTTCTGCCTCATGGGGGCCCCCAGGTGTGAGGCACCAGGTGTAACCACCAGGCTTTTCTTCTATTGTGTGGGTTTGGCCAGCCCATCTTTGGAGCAGGAGTCTAATGCAAACCGTTCAAGCTTCTCAGCGAATGTGCTCCCTATAGATTACCTCCTGCTAACTTCATGGCCCAAGACCAACTTCCAACGATAGGGCAAGCCATTGATGCCCAGAAGGAGATGGGGGAGGGAATGAAAATGGCTCAACACTAATGCCTCAGCAGGACAAATGATATGAATTTCCCCTTTGTTGCTTACGTAAACCTTTGCGCCAGAGCTGTCCAAATTGGTAGTCACCCACCAGCTGCTTGTAAAAGAGCCCTGGCAGCATAGTGGGTTATGCCTTGGGCTGGTAGCTGCAAGTTCAGTGGTTCGAGGCCATCAGCCACTCTGAGGGAGAAGGGTGGGTCTTGCTGTTCCCATACAGCCTTAGAAACCCAAAGGGGTAAATCTACTCTGTCCTGTAGTGTCCCTATCAGTCAGCGGCAACTCAATGGTCAGGAGTGAGGAAAGTTACTTGGGATGTCTGAACACTTGAAACATGGTCAACAGGATCAATAGGACTACACAGGACAAAGGTTGCTGTATTAGACAGAACTGCTCTAGAGAGCCTCTAGCTTCAATTGAGTCTTCCAACAGCTAGCACAATTCTGACACATCGTAGGCATTCAATAAACCTTTGAGGATTTAACAGTGGTTTAAATATCATAAATAACTAAATATATGGTCACCACTGGCTCAGGATAGACCTTATACCTCTCTGCTTCAATGTTCTTGATCTACTGCTTGATCTACAGCTTTCTCCATTTAAAAATCTTTATGGGAATTGATTTTTCTAAGGGGGCATGATTCCTAAGCCATCAGTATCAACAGAGAGGTAGTAATTGAGTCTGACAATCACTGTACTGCGTGGAAACAGAAAGCAGAGACCAGATTTGCCAAATCTCTAAACTCACTCTGTAGCATCCCAACGGAAAGTCAAGCAACATGCTCTTTCACTTACCTTGATTTTATTTCTAAGCTCAAACCAAATCCACTGCCTTGGAGTGGATTCTGATGCAATAGCAGCCTCAAAGGACAGAGTAGAACTGCCATGTGACTGTACCAATGCTGTGCTTTTTTACATAAGTAGACTGCCACTCCCTTCTATCTTGGAGGTGCTAATGGATTCCAACCACTGATGCTTCAGTTAGCAGGGGAGTTAAGCAGAATGCTTAACCACTGTGCCACCAGGGCTCCTTCTCCTTAACCCAGAGGTTTTCAAATGCTAGTCTCAGCATCTCCAGGAAGGTTTGTTACAACAGACATTGTAGAGCCTCAGAGAGATCAATTCGGTAACTCTTGGGTGGAGCCCAGAGAGTTGCCTTCCTAGCAAGTTCCCAGCTGGTCTGGGAACACAGATGAGAACCACTCCCTTCTGGATCCCTGGGTGACTAGCTTCCTTGGGAAAACAGCCGATGATGCATGTGAGGGCTCCACCTTCACTTTCATCAGAGTTTTCACTTGCCCTCAAGCATCAGTCAGTGGAGGCCCTTTCATGCCTGCACCCAAGAAGGCAACATGATTGTGTGTGTGTGTGTGTGTGTATTTAAGGAAGATCCAAGCTTGAAATAGGATGAAGATTCTCAATTCTTTCATTCTTAGTTCTGAAAAAGTATCAGTTTGTCTACGGTTTTCCTATCCTCTTGGGCAGCTTGGCTGATAGGGGGTAGAATGCAGTGATTCATGGGGGAGGCGAACTATTGAGTAATTGAGCTATAAGCCCGCTGCAAAGGCTGGACTAATTAGGTGGAGCTGTGTGGTGTGCGCGCCCACAGGAACGGCTCCACTGGTGAGTGGAGATTGTTATTCTAATTATATAATACAAATTACCTCAGAACAAGGTAAGACAACATGATGCCTTTGTGTTTCATTATTTAGGTAGAATTTCCCCAAAGCCACCAAACATTTACTCCGTTCAATTAATTCATTAAAAAATTTCAGTTATCATGCAGATGTCTTATCCACAGGACTTTTCAGCCATCAGCAGGAAAAAAGTGTTCACGAGCTCACCAGATATTTTGCTGCCAATAACTTCACTTAAAATGTTTTAGGGACCTGGATTTTTCTCTGTGTTTAATCACCCTTCCAATCAATACTTTCTACTTTCAGTGTAACCAAGCCCCACTCTTTCAATTTGAGTTCTTTGAGTTCTTTTTTCACCCCTCCCTTTCTACCTGGTACAGAGGAAAGGAGCAATAGTGTTAATTAACGATTTGTAATTACTCTTAATTTATTGGAAGACAGCTAGTAACTCTTTATCTTTTCCTTTTTCATGCAAAATTACCTCCAATCCCTTTAAAAGTTTCTCTCATAGATCCACATTTCAGTCCTTTTAATTTGTTTTTAACTGTTCTTAAGCCACTTTTCTTTAAAAGCCTAGACCGTGACCGTGAAATGTAGGGTCCTGATGAAGGCGCGTGCAGAAGTTCTGAGGAGTGAAGACTCTACTCCAGGCTCCTTGAGGAGTTCCTGTGCTCCTGGACTCCCAGCAGGAGTGCCACAACACCACACGTGAAAACCATCAAGATGAGGCTGACTGCCCCCATAAAGACTGACAGCCTCAGAAGCCCACTGTGGGTCATTCTACTCCCTCTTCCCAAGTCCACATCCTCTACAGCTGTAAAACATCCCATCTTTATCTCACCAGCATTGAGGACTCGGTGGCTATCACAGGTTGTTTTTTTTTTCCAAAAACAATTCATGGTTTAAAGTATACATGTTTTTCAAAGCCATTCTATTTAAATAAATTGATTCAGTTTCCAGCTAACCCAAAGCCAACCCCAACCCAATGCTGTCCAGTCAAGTCTAACCATATACCAAAGACCCAACTCATGGCCACCGAGTCGATTCTGGATCATAGGAACCCTGAAAGACAGGCTAGAATGCCCCTGTAGGTTTCTGAGACCAGCATGCTTTCTGGGAGTCAGAAGTCTTGTCTTCCTCCATTGGAACCGTAGGTGGTTTCCAAATGCTCACCTTGTGGTTAGCAGTCCAACCTGTCATCACTGTTCCACCAAGGTTCTTCTTCAATGCCACAGGGAGAAATGGCACATATGGTTTGGGAGGCTGTCCATCGCCATAGAAGAGTCACAGTTCCCCCATCACTCTCTCTTTGGGGGAGTGGCCAAGTGCTTTCACCACAGTGCAACCAACCGGGGCTCAACGCTACCCAATATGATCTTGCAGTTCATTGACTGAAAGGGATCTGTCTGGTTCTTTGGGTTTAAGGTTCACCTTGATTTTTCTTTCAGGAGTAGATTGGACATAAAAATTAAGACAGCTCTCATGAGGATGTGATGAAAATAAGTAGTTTTAAATGAGGAGAAATATGTTACTCTGGGCTTTAGGCTTTCTTCTCTCTCAGTCCTTCTTCCTTGCCTTTCTTCCCTCACCCCAGCATATCCCCCCCACCTTGCCATGGAATCAATTCGGGGTCATAGTGCCCCGGTAGAGTAGAACTGCCCCTGTGGTCTTCTGAGACTGTCCTGGATCCAAGAGTCTTGGCCAGGAGAGCTCTGGGGTTTCAAGACTTAGATAGCAATTACAGAGTCTGTCACTCTAATCCTCACCCTCCTTCTTTACTGAGGCCTGGGCCCCTCCACTCTCCCTCCTGGCCATAAGTTCTCTTGATGTCTCTCCTCTTTCTCTCCCACAGGTACTTTTTTCATCATTCTCTGAGTTGGGGCAGAACAGGCTGAGAAGGAGCTTGCTTTTCACTAATTCTATGCGCTGCCCCTGTTTGTTGGCATTGGGTCGATTCTGACTCATGGCAACAACTTCTGTGCTTCTGTGCAACAGATGGAAATGCAGCCACACCGTGTGCCATCCTCAGAGTCACCAAGCACCCTCAAGCCCATCTTTACAGCCATCAACTACACGTAAGCCAGCTATTAGCAATCTTAGCTGTCATATTGGTCATCTATTGCCAAACATCGCCTGATTTCAAAACTTAGTTGCTTTGAGGAAGCATTTTATTATCTCAGTGTTATGGGGGCCGAGAACCAGGTGCAGCTGAGCCAGATCCCCTGATCTGGGTCTTTCCTCAGGATGGAGTGGGAAGGATCTATTTTCTAATTCATTCACATCATTGTTGGCAGAATGCTGCTCCTACAGAGCTCTTGATGTGAGGTCTCAGTGTCTCTAGCCTTCTTCTTTTTTAAAATTCTTTTACTGGGGGGCTCATACAACTCTTTTTTAAAAAATGATTTTATCGTGGGTTCTGACTGCTCTTATAACATTCCATACATCATTTGTATCATGCACACTTGTACACATTTCCACATATTTTCTACTTGAGCCCTTGGTATAAGCTCCTCTTTCCCCCTCCTTTTTTTTTTTTTTTTAAATAAATCATTTTATTGGGGGCTCATACAACTTCCATCATGACCAATACATACATCAATTGTATGCAGACCACATTTGTACATTTGTTGCCATCACCATTCTCAAAATATCCTCCTTCTACTTAGGCCCTTGATATCTGCTCCCTATATTTCTTTAGGATCCCTTAGTTCCTTAGCACAGAGCCCTCTCTAGAGAGCATCTGACATCATGGCAGCTGGCCTCCAGCTTGAACCAGGGAGAGGGCAGGAGACAAGGTACAGACCCACACAGAGAAGTGGCAACCCTTTCGAAATTCATCATTGAGCTGATAGCTCATTGTGTTTGCTCTTTTTCATTGATTAGAACATTTTCACGTGGTCCAGTTCCCGCTCCGGGACAGGGGAAAACCCAAAAGTGAAAACCTAGTGCAGGATTCATGGAGGAATCTCTGAGAACCTCTGTGTCTCCTCCTATGTGCTGAATACAATTGTGCCTTAAAGGGTTCCCGTGGCTGTGCCCTTTTCAAAGTACGCTGCCAGGCCTGTTTTCTGAAGTGTCTCCTAGTAGATTCAAACCACCAGCCTTTCAGTTACTAGTCAAATGCTTAACCATTTGTGTCCCCAGGAGTGGTTACAGTATTCGTTTCAGGGTTAGTTTAATAGATTGTGGTCTGCGACCACATTTTCACATTGCTCACCCGGGGAAACTCCTAAGAACCCCGATGCCCAGGGTTCTCCCAGGAACATTCTAATTAATTTTATCACTTAATGAGGTATAATTTATATACAATGAAAAAAAGTACACAGTAGTTTAATTACCACCACAATCAGGACACAGATTATTCTCATCAACGCCAGAAGTTCCCAGGTGCCCTTTGGCAATCAATTCTGTTTTCCTGTTCGAATCTTAAGTAACTACTCTAGTTTTGCCTCTTCTAGAATGTTATATGATCGAATCAATCTGTATAGAGGTCTATGTGTATTAACAATATTTTTGAAATTCTGTTGTTTTACATATCAACAGTTTGCTCCTTCTTAAATTACTGAACACTTTTTTTGTGTGACTATACCTCCACTTACTTATTCATAAATCTGTTGATGGATATGTGTATTATTTCTCATTTGAGTCTATTATGAGCGTGTACCTACTAGTTTTTGTGTGTATTTCTCTTAGATGAAAACCTACAGGTGGACTTACAGGATCAGAAGCCAAGTGTATGTTTCGCTTCCCATTAAAACTACCAAACTGTTTCTATTCTTACCAGCAAGCTATGAATTACAGCTACTCCACAATCTTGTCAGCACTTGGCAGGCTTTTTCATGTTAGCCATTCTGCTGGGTGTGTAATGATATGTCATTGTGGTATTAGCTTGCATTTCACCATGACTAATGATGTTGAGTATCTTTTCCTGTAGGACTTTTTTGGGTTTTTTTTCTTCCTATTGTTTTTTTCCCCTCCCCTAGTCCCTTGGACCTCAACTTGGAGAAGTACATACCCCAATATTTTATCTATTCCTAAACATTTTATTGCCTCTCTTTTTATTATTATTGAACTGTAAGTTCTTTTTTATAAGTCATTTCATTGGGAGCTCTTACTGCTATTATCACAATTCATATGCATATCCATTGTGTCAAGCACATTTGTACATATGTTGCCATCATTATTCTCAAATTATTCTCTTTCTACTTGAGTCCTTTGTATCAGCTCTTCATTTTTCACCCCTCCCCCCATTCTCCTTCCATTGTGAACCTTTGATAATTTATCAATTATTAGCAGTCCTTTATATATTCTACATGTAAGAACTTTTTAAAAAAGATCATTTTATTGAGAGCTTGTACAATTCTTATCACAATCCATCCATCCATCCATTGTGTCAAGCACATTTATTTGTACATATGTTGCCATTATCATTTTATTTCTACTTGTGTCCTCTGTATCAGCTCATTTACCCCCTCTCCTACCCTCCCTCCCTCCCTCATGAACCCTTGATAATTTATTTTAAAAAATCTTCATGTCTTACACTGTCTCTCTTCACTCATTTTTCTATTGTCATCCCACTGGGAGGGGGTTCTATGTAGATCATTGTGATTGGTTCCCCTTTTCTCCCCCCACCTTCCCTTTCTCCTCCTGGTATAGCTACTCTCAATATCAGTCCCCGGGGGGGGGGGTAATCTGTCCTGGATTCCCTATATTTTCAGCTCTTATCTGTACCAGTGTACATCCTCTGGTCTAGCTGAATTTGCAATGTAGAATTGGGTTCATGATAGTGAGGGGGGATATATAACAAAATAATACTAATTTATAAATTATCAAGGGTTCATGAGGGAAGGGAGTAGGGATGGAGGGGAAAATATGAGGAATTAATACCAAAGGCTCAAGTAGAAAGAACATGTTTTGAGAATGATAAGGGCAGCAAAAGTACAAATGTGCTTGACACACAATGGATATATATATGGATTGTAAAAAGAGTTGTATGAGCCCCTAATAAAAGGATTTTTAAAGAAAGAATGAAACAAAATAGATAAAATGCAATCAGAGTACTAAAAAAGATTTATCATCTGTTTTGATTAATATATATTTTATGTATGTATGTGGATAGGGGTCAAATTTCATCTCTTTGCTTGTGGATATTCAATTGATCCAGCACCATTGGTTGGGAGAAAAAAAAAAAAACTAGTCTCTGCTGAATTACCTTGGTACTTTATTGAAAGCCAGTTGACCATAAATGAGTGAGTTTATTTATGGATTCTGGTCTGTTCTATTGATTTGAATGCACATTTTCACATAAATAGTCTGTCTTCATTATTGTAGCTTTATATTAAGGCTTGAAATCATATCATGTAAGCCTTCTGAATCTTCTTTTACGAAATGTTTTGACTGCTACAGGGCATTTGCATGTCCTGATACATTTCATAAAGAGCTTGTAAATTCCTACCAAAAAAACGACCACTGAAATATTGATTGGGACTACATCATATCTCTAGAACAATTTGGAGAGAGTTGACAACAAAATTGATTGTTCCAGTGCATGAACGTGGTATCTCATTTATAGCTACTATATGCTAATCCCTTTGCCATAGGAACAAGACACCACCCCGCCTGCAACCTGAAGCCATTCTTAATCTAGTGGAAGAAACAGATGTGCACAAATACATTCTCACACTGAGCGATGAGTGCAAAAACAGAAGAGCTGATTAATCACAAACTCTGTTCATGAGTTGGCGGGGACCAGTATCAAAAGCGGGAGCCCTGGGGGCATAGAGGATCACTCCTGACCACAAGGTCAACAGTTTAAAACACCAGCCACTGGGCAGGAGAAGATGAGGCTTTCTGCTTCCAGAAACCCCTAGAGGCATTTCTCCATTGTCCTTTTGGGGGTCACTGTGAATGGGAACTGGGAATGGACTTATCAGTTTGGTTTTGGGGTGCAGCCAGAAAGGCTTCCAGGAGAGGTGTGGAGGTGGAGTTAAGGTTAGAGCTGTGTACACAGGAGAGCAGCCCTCCTGGTAGAAAGAACACTGGAATTTACCTCTCTTCTGCCTCTCACTGCTAGAGAGTCTTAATCTGCAGGCCTCAGGCCCCAGGCCCTGCCTACTGTTGGCTCTCATGCAAATTGGATTCCTGGTGTTCTGCCCTCAAAGCTCACAATCCTAAAATAGGTATGCAGATTAGGTCCCTGCTGTACCCCTCACTGTCTATCCACTTTGTTTAAGGCAAACACATTGAAGGGATATCTTCTTACATTTAAACACAAGAAAAACTTTGTCAAAAACTGCCAGTTTTCTACTTTATCTGGACTCAGTTCTCAGAGAGCAAAGGTTGCCGATCCATAATGGCTAGTTTCACAATTTTTAATATGTAGGAAGTTCCTGGTTTTCCCAATTACATGTTGTGAGAATTTATTTTCCACCAGCCTTCCAAATGATTTCAGATGAACAAATGAACATAACAGATGAACTTAATTATGTAGAAACCATAACAGAGAATTTTAAGCTTTTACTCTGTTGGGACCATAGACTAGATGATCTCATAGATACAACAAAAATAACAAAACCTCACTGTCATCACGTTGATACGGACTCATAGTGACTGGATAGGACAGGTTAGAGCAGCCCCTGTGAGTTTCTGCGATGAATTCTTTTCTTGGGGGGAGGGGCACATCACTGCCCTCTGGTGTGAGTAGGAGGCCCAGCCTTCCTCCTGAAAAGCTGGATATGAACCACCAGCCCTGTGGGCCGCAGGCCCACATCAACCACTACGCCACCGGGGTTCAGCCCGAGACGACTTCTTTACAGTAGAAAGCCCATCTTTCTCCTGAGTATCAGGCAGTTTTGAACTGCTGACCTTGCAGTCAGCAGCCTGCTGGGTACACCGGTAACCACTATATCATCCGTGTAATTGGGCTTCACAAAACTCACCGCCATACATCAATTCCAACTCTTAGCAGCCTATAGGACAAGATCGAACTGCGCCTTGGGATTTCCGAAAAGCCCCAGCAGGGCTTCTGAGAATGTTCATGTTGGGCCAGGCCCTGGTCAGGAGACATTAGGTGCGGCCTGACATGCCCTTCTCAGACCAAGATGGCGAGCTTCAAAAGGACTCTAGGTTGACAATGAGCCGTTTCCTCCATGAAAGATCAAGGTACCACCCTGACAATGAGCCATCTCATTGGAAGCAGAATGATCAAGGTACCACCCTACTTTGGAACTTCATGGATGAAGATGCCCCTGCAGTGGAAACGTCTATCTCCTCCTTCCTTGTTTACCCACTTGCAGCTTCTACCCCCTCCTTTTTTGGTTTACCCTCCTGATCAGCTTAAAAACTTACTCTCCACTTGTGACTTCTCAGGTGCCCTGTTGGGGGCCCATGGAGCTTGCCCAGGAGTTCAGAGCTCCTATGTCTCTCTCTCTCTCTCTCTCTCTCTCTTTCCTCTCTCTCTTCCCCCACCCCCTCTCTCTCCTTTCCCTCCTGGGCAAAACCACTTGACTCCTTGCTGGGGCCCATGAATCTCACCCAGAAGCACAGCATACCCTCTCCTTTTCCTTCTCTTTGGCCTGGCCTCACTTTATCTTTGTAGTGAACCGAATAGGTTTCTGGGATGGCTTTCCCCAGTTCTTGCTTCTCAACACTGACAGATTTTGCATGGCAGAGCACTTTTGTAAAGCCAGTAACTTTCATGAGGGAAAAGGACGTTTCTGGTAATATAGACTCAGATAGCACACACTCTCTAAAAATCGTGCCAGGCCCATTACAAGAGTTCCCAACTGGAAATTGCCCTTCAGGGGAGTGGTTTACTCTCCTTGAATTTAAGGCAAGAATCCAATCAAGTAATTGCTGTTTGATGTCCATGATCCTATGATGCGGATGAAATGAGTAGATTCTGGTAGTGTAGCAATTGGCTTTTCCAATATAACGAATCACACCAAAATATGGTGGCCTGACACCATAAACATGCATCATTTCCACACAGTCCTGTGAATCTGAAGAGCCCTGCTGATCTAGGCAAGTTTAACATCTTGTGGGATGACCTAGGACAGTGGTCGTCAAACTGCGGCTCGCAAGCCCTGTGCAGCTATATCAGGGTGAACCTGCGGCTCTGAAACAGCGTTGAAAACATTTGAAGTTTATTATTTCAGATCACGGTCATTCCATTTGTTTGGAAAAACAGTGATATTGATGTTGTTAGGAGGGACAGGATTGGCTCATTGGTCTCAAGAGTTGGCCAACCCCTGATTCAAGATGATGTAATTCTGATCTCTGGGTGATTCTGAAATCATTCCTAAATCATAAAGTGACCAGACGTCCTGATTTTTAACAATTTAACAATGTCCCACAGTGTTTTAAAATTAAAATAAATATGGGCTGAGCCCTGGTGGCGTAGTGGTTGTGTGTGGGACTACAGCCCACTGGGATGGAGGTTCGATTCCAGCTCCACAGAGCAAAGGCTGGGCCTCCTAATCCCACCACCTGAGGGCAGTGATGCCCCCCCCCAAATTAAAATAAATATATTACAATACTATTTTTGCATTCTATGAATATTTTTGTTGCTCCATATTGACCAAAATTTTTGTTACATATCTCAAGTGTCTTTATTATGCTTGAAAACATTTTGTTCAAACACACCACTAACAATAATACAGTACTATGTATTATATTTTGAGCTTTCCCTTGGAAAACTTTTTTTAATTTTAAAATTTGTGGCTTAAAGGGTTACGTTTGTCCTTAAAAACAATTGCCCAGAATTCCTGGGTTTCTTTCTTTTTTAAGAAATAATTTTATTGGGAGCTCTTTCCCTTGCCCCCTGGTCAATGGTGTCCCGCTTAAAATCTGGTCACTTTACAATAGATGACCACTCTTGAGAGAGTGCTCTTCTTCAGGTTAGCCTGGGCTTGTTCACATGGTGGTGGAAGTGATTCTGAGATCGGCAAGGGCTGGCAAACCCCAATGTGCTAGTACTTGTCAAACTTTCACTTGCATCATGTTTGCTAACATCCCATTGACCAAAGGTACAGACTGCATCACAGTAATGGCACTGTGGACTCCATCACCCAGGCTCAAGTGACAGAGTAACAGGAATAGACTCCATCTCTTGTTGGGGAGAGACTCAAAGTCAATACAAAAGGATCGACATATAAGGAATTGCAATTCTAATGTTGACAGAATTAGCAGCCATATTTAATACTCAGTCTAAATGATGACCAGTCCTTTTTTTTTTTTTTTCTTTCTGTTCTAGCCAATGAAGTACAGGCTAGTTGCTAACGATAGTTTTCAGGGATACTTTCTTTCAGTCTCCAACCACATACCCTGAGTTCTCAGTTCCATTTTAAATTGTTCTTGTCAGCTACACCTTATGCCTGACCATTTCTTCAGGCTGAAAGAACTCCTCCTTACACACTCATCCATAGTCCTGCTGCGGGCGCCTTCCATGACCGCCTCAGGTGAATCTAGATGAGCTCTCAGGCCCGTGCTCCCATGTCACTGCATTTATAATGCATTACAGTCCTTCATCTACCACTCCCATCAGACTAGAAATCTCTAGGGGTATGGTAGTCATTTTTCTTACTCATCCTTGTATTCCTGATGCCTAAGCCTGGCTCTCACATAGTAGATGTCCAGCAAGTGTTGATGGCTATGTGAGTGAAAAAGATGAATCCATGAATGCTATACATAGATGAATAAGATACAAACAATGCTGGACTCAGGCAGCTTATGATTCATCTGAAAGACAAACCTTTCACTTATGAACATTCTAGAGAATAAAATAAATAATTTGCTATAGAAATAAAGAAAAAAAATCTGTTCTCCTTCAGACCATAGTATCTTGTTTATCATAGACTTCCTCATATCTATCATGTGCCTCTATCAAGATCCAAATCTTATCATCTTTTTTTTCAGGCCTCTGGAAACAGAACCCTTAGGATGTAGGTCACTTGCTGATCTAAGAGACCAGACTCTGAAAGTCTTCATTTCCTCATCTGTTTTTGGAGGATCTATGAGCAGTAAACACATCAAACCATTTAAGAATCTCTGGGCACAATGATTGAATCAGAGGAGTGCTGAGGATATGCTATTTTTTATTGATGTGCATATCACTGTTGTTATTACATGTCCACTTCTGTCATAATGCTTGTTCCAGTTCTTGCTATTTCTCAACCATTGCAATACTCTCAAGACTTCTTCTAACCCCATAGGAAAGCTGAAGAACGAGTGACGATAAAAGAGGAAGTAATGCCTTTGAACTAGAGTATTGATAGTAAATATAGAGCACACCATCCACTCTCGAATGAATAAACATACCTTGGAAGAAATACAGCCAGAATGATTCTTAGAAGGAAAGATGACAAGACTTTGAACAATCTATCAGGAAGGACTAATCCTTGTAGACAAACATTGTGCTGGTCAAGTAGAGGGTCAGCAAAAAAGAAGGAATTCCTTCATAAGAAGGAGTGCCTCAGTGGCTCCAAGTTCCTGGAGACTGTGAGGATGGGGTAAGACAAGACAGCATTGCCTCTGTTGTACAAAGACGTGGTTGCTATGTGTCAGAATCATCTCAAGGGCATCTCACAAGAACACATTCAGCAACTCTACCTCAGTGCATTTTTGAAAGGACAAGCCTGACTATGTCTTTCACCGACATCAACTTCCCACCACCTCCTCCTCTGGTTTCCCGTTGCCTCAAAGTCAAACATCTTAGCATACTTTCATCCATACGATATGATGTATATGAAAAATGCCCTCCTATTTTGACAATCTTGCTATGCCAAGAGGCAAAGTCTGCCAAAAGGTGCATCTGAAGAAACAATCGAGAATCTACTTCCAATGTAGTTGCCATCACAAACCCTGTGGGACAGAAAGTTCTACCCTGATGCATATGGGCTTGTTGTAAGTCAGAATGGAGTCCACAGGGACGGATTGGTTTAATGCTTTTATGCCAAGCTTCCTTGTTTCCCCAGGCACCTTCTAAAGTGTCTGTGTTCTCCAGAACACCAAGAGAATGCAGTAACTAGGAACTTGAGCCAAGGAACAAGGCTACAATTTGATGTGGTCATCCTGAAGCTGGAGGCAGGGCCAGTGGGCGACCAAACTCTACCTCTCCATCTGCCTAACCTCCTGCCCCTGATAACTTCATGAAAGCCCTCTCATGGGCTCCTAAGAGAAGATCTGAACTAGAAGCCACTATGACTCAGGCTCCATGAGTGCTCAAGAGGGAACTGCCAGCAGGGGATGGGGAGGCTTCAAGGGCAAGAAGCATTGTCAGAGCAGAAATTACTGGTAAGGCGAGACACACCCAATGACAAAGTGAGCAACCAGGAAAAACTTCTAAGTTAATAACATTCATAACATAAAATAGATTCCTCTCACTCACATCAGAGGAATGACTGAATTGACTTTCCAGTCTCTCTTAAGACAATGATATTATGAAAATCATTGATATAGGATAGGAGCTCAAAATATAGAAGAAACCCCTACCGGAGAGATGATTCAGGCAGTTAATTCATTGGTAAGAATAGTAGTAGTGATAAAATAAAATGTTACTCTTCTGGAAATTGGGACACTCGCATTGTTTATGACTTTGAAATGTTATCATTTTTGCCTACCATTATTTGCAATGTTGTATTCTATTTTCATAAAAGGCCATACCTGAATCCACCTCTGCATTGCATGTGTCCTCTTTGTGGGACACAGGTTGTCTCTGAATACAAGAAGTAAATATTGTTTCTTCCTGGGAAGCACAATTTCTTGTTCCCACTAGTGGAAGGGGCCAGAATTTGGTGGAGACTGAATCTGCTGGCAGGACGTGTTGCAGCTGACCATGATCTACCTGGCTCCAGTCAAAGAGAACTGCTGCAAAGCTCATTTGTCAATTGTTTACCATATCCCAAGAGTTTCTGTGAGGCATGAAGGGTTAAGTGTTCCACTACTGGGTGAAGGGTTGTTAGTGTACACCCACCCAGAGGCACCTTGAAAGATAAGATTGGATCTGGCAATCTTCCAAAAGAATAGAGCCTTGAAAAACCCTGGGAAGCACTTCGTTCTACACACAGGGATATCATGAGTGGGAATTGAATGGGAATCAAGTTGGCAGCAATTAACTATCAACAGCAGTCATATGCCAAGGACCAGGCAAAGCATTTTACTTGTACTATGGCTTCTTTCATTCTCTCAAAAGCCCTCTGATGCAAATACCACTTTTAATAATGAGAAAACAGACTTGGAAAGCTGAAGTAATTTGCCCAAGGTTGTAGTTAGGAAGCAATGTTGCTGGAGTTTGGAACCCTTGCACTTGGTCAGCACATCCTATTACATCTCTCCAGTGACCTAAAGCCACTTTTAATTCAACTTACGTTAAGATGTCATTAAGGAGAAACTGACGAAAAATGCCCATGATAGTATTTAGGGCTTAAAAACATCATAGTTTCTAACAAAGTGCAGACAGTCATTGTTCACTCTTGCTACCACATTATATGCCAAGATTGACTTAGTGTAATAAACTAACTTGCATTGTCTGTTGTACACATATCAGGGCAGATCTTGGTATTTGTACCCTTATCAAGCTGCCTTTTGGCATTTGGTGAAGGTCTTCCCTGAGTACACAGTCACTTACCATTTAAATTTGGGGAATGGTGATTACCTCAAGATCTTGATTGCAACATACAGTGAGGCTGCCATTGAGAACCTGAGGAGATGATGAGTATCTCATTGAACATGGAATTGTCTACAATTCATATTCTGTAGAACTCTTTGTGTCTGGCAGATCCTTGTCCCCAGAGACACCTGTAGTTAATTCTGGGAATGCAGAGTGTGCAGTTTTGTTTAAAATGTGAGCAGGTGCCATGGACAAGTGGTGCTTGTTCTTGTCAAATGCTGTCACTTGGGTCCAACAGAGTGAAAGACTGTCCAGTCCTCTCTTCTCATCACAATGGCTATCTTTAAGCTCACTGTGGCAGTCACTGTGTCTGTCCATCCCTCTTGTTGCGAGTCTTCCTTGTTTTCACTCACCCTCACTTTACCAAGCATGGTGTCCTTTTCTAGGGAGTAGTCTCTTTTGAGAGCATGTCCAAAGGACCTGAGACAAACTTTTACCATTTTCACTTCCAAGGAGCTGTGTTTCTGGCTATATTGCTTCCCAGACAGATGTGTTTGCTCTTTTGGCATGTTTCTCATGACTCTTTTCTTGTGTGGCTTCATTTTTCCAAGTATGCTCTCTGCCCTCACCAAACCCTGTAAACCACATACATCCACATCACCATTTCCACAAAAATGTACACGGAACCCAGAGAGTCTCAATGTGGTTCTAGTCTTTGAACTGATTTTTTTTATATCCATAAGAGATCAGAGGCCAGGTGTGGCATCATGTCGAGACAGAAAAGGTCTGTTTTGTTGCTTGAAGTGAATCACTTGGAGATGACTAACAGGGACCACTGGCAGAGAAATGGGGTATCAGGTGAGTGAGTATGTGTGTTGTGTGGTTTGTCTAACCTGAAAATACTTGCTTTCCACGCACTTAGTGGGGTTATAATTATAAGGTGTTAAACCTTTGGAAGCGTCATGCCTACTCAGCACCCTACTTGTTGATCATTTTTTAAATAATAGCATTTTTGAGATATACTTCACATATCTTAAAATTCACCCTTTTAATGTATACAGCTCTCTGACTCTTAGTATATTCATGAAGTTGTGCAATCATCACCACTGCATGATTTCAGAATATATCTCACTCCAAGAAGAAACTCTATACACAATCTGTGTATTTCCTCAACCCCACACTCCACTCCGTACCCCCCCCCCACACACACACTCCCTTAGCCTCTAGCAGCACCCGATCTATTTTTTTTCATTTCTAGGGATCTACCTGTTCTAGACACTTCATGGGAATGGAATCATGCAGCACAGAGCCATTTGCAACAGGGTTTTTTCACGTGGTACAAGTTTCTAAGTGCGTCCCCATTGGACTATGGATCAGTACATCCCTTGCTAATACTGAATTATGTATGTGCCATTGTATGGATTTTCTGTACATAGTATAATGTCATTGTGTTAATCCAGGTAAGCCAGAGAAACAAATCCATAGACTCTCATATGTGTATTAGAAACAGCTTTATACACAAGAACATTTGAATATTGAAAAAAATCCCAACCCAGTCCGGATCAAGTCCATTAAGCCCATATGTTTGATACCAATCTATAAAGTCCTCTTTGGACTCAGAAAACACATGCAATGGTGCCAAATGCAGGAAGATCACAGGGCAGTGGCCATATGGTCTTGTGGATCCAGTGACAATCTCAGTGCTGACAGGGGTCTCCACGTGGCTTCTTTGGCTCCAGACATCTAACTCCATCAGCCTCTCTCCATTTGTCTTCTCCACAGGGATGTCTTACAGGGAGGGAGCATGTGTTCCACCTCCTTAGTGCTTCCAAATGAGGTCATCAAGCTGATACCTAATTGACAGGCTAGACTCCACACCTTCACTCTGAATCCTCAAACTGACACCAGATTATATAACTACCACAGTCCTCTTCCAGTGATGATACATTTTCCTCCCAGCTCTGGATATCTTCTTTTTCTTTCCCTTGCCCAATTACCCCAGCTTGATCAGCATCTAAACACAACTTAAGGATAGCAACAAGTCTTTACAATTTCTTTTGTTAAAAGGAAGGGGGGATGAAAATCAAAAAGAGAAAGAGCAAAAGGGAAGAATCTGTTTATTGCTGCTCTAATTCCCTCATTCCATGTTTTAAGGGAGCCCGGGTGGCATAGTGACTACATCTGAATGCCAAGGTCATCCGTTCAAAACTATTAGCCAGCTCATAAGGAGAAAGTCATACAGCATGGGTTTGGTGGGGATTTCTACTCCTGTAATCAGTGAGTCTCAGAAACTCACAGGGCAGTTCTACCCTGTCCTGCAGTGTCACCATGAGTCAGTGTGGTGACTCAGCTACCTCTTTTCTCATTCCTTCATTCAGGGGGAAGCTTCTCAGTGTCCTGGTGATGTTAGGTGCCATCATGTCAGTACCAGCTCACAGCAACCCAACTTAGGAAAGAAAGACTCGCCCTGTGCTCTCCTCACAATTGTTGTCACACCTGATTCCCCGGTGGCAGCCACTGTGTCAATCCATCTCATCAAAAATCATCCACTCCTTTGCTGCCCTGCCACCTTACCAAATGTGATGTCCTTTACCAGGGACTAGTCTGCAAAATACATGAGTAGACGAAGTCCCGGCATCCTCATGGCTAAGGATCCTTCAGACTGCACTCCTTCCAAGACATATTTGCGGCTTTTTTGTTGTTATTGCTCTTTTGGCAGTCCATGATACTTACTATATTATTTGAAAGCTCCATTAATTCCAAATACAATAGGTCCTTTTCAGTCTTCCTTTTTCCATGTCCAACTTTTACGCATATGAGGAAAATGAAAATATCATGGCATGGGTCAGGTGTACCCAGCCCTCAAAGTCCTTGGGAACTAGCATCCTAGGGCCTAGAATTCATCCTCTGGTTTCTCACGCTCCATCTCCTGTTCTGTCCTGTGTTATTATCCTGGATACAAACAGCAGGAAGACGTGCATTTTAAATAGGAAGTCAATAAATGTTGGTGGTTTTCCCTCAAATATAAGATTCATCGCTATCCATTTATTGCTTTTTGTCTTCTCACCTAGGCTTGAGGGATCTGATCTTTTCCCCCTCTCCTATCCCATGCCAATGTTCACACACAAATGTCCCAACATTGGGGGCTATGATTCTCATCTGGCCTTCGCTGTACATGTGTTATTGAGATTCCTTATTACCTGGCCAATGTAGAGAATTTCAAATGTCAACATGAATCTCAGTTTAATTTTCTCCCAATAAGGAATGAAAAAGTGGTCTAATTATAAGAGTGCTATAGACGACATTGGGAGAATATTCAATTCTTGCTAATAACCCTGACAGGGTGGCAATTGTGTATTACTTTTGGAATTACTATTGCACACTTTGAGGTGGCAGGACTATTTTTCTGAAAAGCTGAGAGAAATAATGGAAAGAGTAATATGCTGAAAGCGTGAATTCTGGGTTCTGTTCTTTTTCTTCTTCTTTCTCTCTCTCTTTTAACCCGAACCCTAGCCCTAGCCCTAACCATAATCCTAAGCTTAACCCTATAGCAGTCACTAATCATCATGTCAATTTCAGGATTGGGAGTATAAGAGTAGAGTCTAGCCTGACAGTCTGGAGATAGTCAATGAGACCTCTGCGTGGGCATGGCCTTCTCCGAGAATTCTGGGAAATCTGGATATAAGTCCCTTGAAGATGTTCTACTAACAAGATAACTTGGCAGCATGCTGACAGATCCCGGAGTTTTGGAAACTGGAGGAACCAGAGAAGAAGCCACATAGGCCTACCCTGA
>PVJH01026546.1:0-29909 GCA_004026705.1 Nesogale talazaci
CAAACCTGTCTGCCCCTGCCTCTGCCCATGACGTCCACTCAGCTGAGGCACGCAGCAGGCAGCAGGCCCCATGCAGAGGTCCAGACCCTCCCACGTGAACTCTGCAGGGCGCAGGAGAAGAGCCCCACTTGAGTGTGGACAAGTTCCGATGGCCTACGCACCAGCTCGAAGCTCAGCAGCAGGGCTTTCAACCTCCCGATCTCCTCTCGCAGTTCTCTGATCAGCTTGACGTTTGTATCCTGAAACAGAGCAGCCTTGGTCACCACTGAGTGATCCCGGGTCCCTCGTCTTTCCCTGCTTTCCTACCCACGATTATATCTATGTAGCCCCCTGGGAAGAAGCGAATTACTAGACAGAAGGTCTTAAAGGGTGACCCCAGGCCCAGCCCTATTTACCTCATCAAGAAACTGGCTAGAAATACCAATGCTCTGGTCCCACCCAGACCTATGACATCAGAAATTGTAGCAGGGGCTTGTGGTTTAACAAAACCTGCTGGGGATTCTGATACATGCTTAGGTTTGAACGTCACTGCCCTGCAGCAGGAAGCCAGGCAGATGACACAAATGCCTGGGCAGATCTAGGTCCTAAGTGCTAAACTTCTTGTAGGAGTATTTGCTTTTGTTTTTGTGGGCATCACTGCCCTCTGGTGGGAGTAGGAGGCCCAGCCTTGCTCCTGGAGAGCTGCTGCTGGATTTGATCCGCCAGCCCTGTGGGCCGCAGCCCCGCACACAACCACTGCGCCACTGGGGCTCAGCCCTCTGTAGGAGTTTTATGATCAAGGTCCCCAACTGTGATCTCGGCAGATCCCTTGCTGCGAATTTGCTTTTCCACCCTAGATCTTCTGAATCGGTATCTAATCTCTATTTTCATCCCAAGGGGTTCTTCCAGATTCTGGTGATCCTGTTGGGAGGTAGATTCTGATTGGGTCTCTCCTAGGTTGGAAATGCAACATCTCAGCTTGGGGTCAAGCCAAAAGAACCAGTCCAAAGTCATGATTACACGGCTAGCACCTGCCCTATTACCACCTTGCTACTCCCTCCATGGGTGGGCTGTGCGTGTCTGGCCTCTGGGCAATGAACCCTGCTCAGGCATTTTTCACTGAAATTGCCAATGAGATAAAGACATTTGGACTACTCTTACATGATTCAACTTTCAGAAGGAGTGAACTCCTCAGAATCACGGCAATTTGCACAGAAAAGAAACACAGCAGGGACAAATCAACAAATTCAAAATCAGAACAGCACACGCGCGCGCGCACACACACACACACACACACACACACTTTTTAATCACCTATCTCAGTGGAGCAACAGTGCACCAGGGATCTCTGAGAAATAGTTAAATTATGCATGAAAAGCTACTGAAGTAACTTCAGCGGAGATAAGAAAGACCTTCACTTTGTCATCATTTGGAGAAGAAATCTGGCAAGCCGCAGCGACTACAAAACAGCAAGGAATCAACGAGAGAAAAGAAACAGGACTCTGTGTGAGTGATGCCAGACGAGGACGCCAGGTGAGGGTGTCTCACCTCATTCACCCGAGGCTTGTTGATGATGTTTTTGGCATTGGACGCATATCTCAGAGTACTCATGGTCTCGCTGTAGCTGGTGTGTGCAGGAGACACAGCTGAAGCAGAAAGGAAACGTCAGAAATGAATGCCAAGCCCTTCCGACCCAGCCCTGACCACTTGCCTAGCTGCAACATGCCAGGTTGTAAGCAAGACCCTTGGGGAAAAGAGGTCTGGCCATCAATGTCCTCTTTCAGAGGACAGAACCCGGGTCAGCGCCCACTTACTGGCGACCATGATGGTTCTGGAGTTGCCCCCAAGGCTGTCCTTCAGCAGCCAGGTCAACACGGAGTCCCGGTAGGGGATGTAAGACTGCCTCCGGAGAGGACCCCCGCCACTGCTGGCCCCCGGAGAGCTGGGGACCCCGCTGTCCCCACCATCGCTGACTGCACTGTTGAGGCTCTGGCAGCTGCTGAATACTTGGGAGTTCTGGGCTGAAAAGACAACCACCAAAAAAACAAAAACAAAAAAACGGGAGAAAGAAGGCTTTATGATGCAAACACACCCCAAGTATGTTAAAACAATACAGTAGTGGAAGAGCAAGGCTGTGGACTCTGGCATGAATGGCTTTTGTCATCTGCCCTTTTGAAATGATACTTCTAGAGTGATGGTTACATGATGGGTGGGGAGGACACTTCAAAACGTTCATGGGGAAAAACTCATTATTTTTTCCATGAACTTTTTGGAGCCCTGGGAACTACAGATCCCACAGTCAAATTATCCACCCCCCCAAAAAAAATTATCAATTTTTCATGATTTCCACCCCCTCCCCCAATGCGGTAACTTTAAGGAAAAGGATTTGTAGTATATACCTCCAGTATGACAAAATAAAATTTCCCAGTTATTTTCCAAAGGCCCTCTCCTCCCGCCCTGTGAGGCAGTGAATGATCACAATACCTAGGGCGGAGATGACCATCCCCAGAGTCACAAGGGACTTGTTGACATTGGCTCCTTCAGTAATCCGGTCTCTACAGTAGCTGGGGTCAGCTCGTTCACTGCAAGACCGCAAAAGAAACAAACGAGCTCCTGAGAACACCACCTTCCATTCTCTTGTACACCGTGTTGTGAAAGGCCCAAATCAGAACAAATGCGTTCAGAATTGAGTTTCAGGAAAACAATGCCTGTGGCAGTCAGGCACTCTTGTGTCAATTTGAGGATTATGAGTATAGGGGTGGAGTCTAGTCTGTCAATGTGGAGGTAGCCTATGAGACGTCTGTGTGGGCATGGCTTTCTCCTGAGAATTCTGGGAAATCTGGCCATAATTCCCCTTTGGAGGGGCTGAGCCCCGGTGGCGTAGTGGTTGTGCGCAGGACTGCAGCCCACTGGGACAGAGGTTCGATTCCAACTCCACGGAGCAAAGGCTGGGCCTCCTACTCCCACCACCTGAGGGCCACCCCCCAAAGAAAAAATTCCCCTTTGGAAGGGAGAGACTCACAACTCAGTCCCTTGGAGATGCTCGACTGACAATACACAAGGCTGACCCCTGTGAGACATCCCGGAGGAGAAGCCACATGGGCTTACCCTGATGGACCCAGACCTCTGAAGCTGGAAAAGCCAAGTAGAGACTCCGGCCAGCGCTGAGATACTTGAGAAGCCACAGAGAGTGCTGAATGCAGTGCTGAAATGCTTACAATGTCAGTGGTTACACAAGACTCTGCGCCCACTGGCCTGTGACTGTCCTGATGTCATTGCCCATGCTTCATGAGTCTAAGACAACTTATAGACTGGTATCAGGCCTATGGGCTAATATCAGACTTATGACCTTGGACTGGACTGGGCTGGGATGTTTTCTCAATGTTCAATTGTTCTTGTATATAAACCTCTTTCTTTTGTGTGTGTGGCATCACTGCCCTGGTGGGAGTAGGAAACCCAGCCTTGCTCTTGGAGTTGAATCGTCAACCCTTTGGGCTGCAGTTCCGCACCCAATCACTACACCACTGGGGCTCAGCCCTACAAACCTCTTTCTTATACACAGTGTCTATAGATTTGTTTCTCTAGTCTACCCAGAATAACACAATGCCATTTTGTAAATAGTGGCAGGTTTTTGCTTCTGAAAATCAAATAATTCATTACACTTTTGCATTTTTTATTTAGTTGCTAGAACAATTGTAGCTGAATGTAAGCTCATTTTCAAGAATGTAGAAATAGCGTCTAGTATACTATTTGCCCTACCTTTGTTGTTTAAATTCAAACATTAATGGCTTGACAGTATTGGCTATTATCTGTCAACCATCTAAACTTAAATTTTCATGAAGTGGGAAAGAGTACAGTCACACCTTCCATTGGCTCGTACGGTCTCTGGAAGATTGCATTTAGTTCTACTGTGGTTAGCAACTTAAATATAAGAAAAGGGGGCTGAGCCCCGGTGGCGTAGTGGTTGTGCGCGGGACTGTGGCCCACTGGGACGGAGGTTCAATTCCGGCTCCCAGGAGCAAAAAGGCTGGGCTTCCTACTCCCACCACCTGAGGGCAGTGATGCCTTAAAAAAATAATGAAAGAAAAGAAAAAAAAGAAAAGGTACGTGATTTCACCTTAGACCCTCTTCCTGCATATAACTCACTGCCACGCAGTCAATGCTGACTGGAGCAACCCCGGCGGGTTCCTGAGACTGTCAGTCTTCCTCCCAGAGTAGGAGAAACTGGGTTAGAGCAGCTGACCACACGAAACTGCATAACCACTGGATGATGACCAAGGCTCCATATATATGTGACTAAATCTTTTTCTTCCTTGTAATTCATGAAGAGACTATCCTTTCCCCACCACTCCCAAAATACATAATTTTTTTTTTTTTAACTAACACACAGAGTTGCAAAGTAAGTCAACATAAAGTCAAGGGACGGTGCTTCCACGCTTCACCTGTGCTCTACATTGGAGTCACCTGGGCCGCTCTGACAGTGCTGACTCTTGCACTGCTTCCCCCCCGGCCCGCTATCTGGTTTAAGGGACCTGAAGTGTTACAAAGGCATGAAGCATTTGAAGACGCTCCCAGGCAACTTTAATGGGCAACTAAGAGTGAGAATGGAGTTGGGTTGGAATTGACTCGATGGCAGTGAATTTGTTTTTGGTTTAAGATTGAGAAGCTCTGATTGAGAAGAACTTTTCAGCTCTTGGAAAACTACAACTTCTTGGCTGGGCTGTCAAAGAAGTCATTGCTTTTCCCTTTTCTCTCAGGATAATTGAAATGTGAGGGAGGTTGGGACAAGCTTATTCCTTCTGCACAAGGACTGTCAGGGGAGTAATTGCCCTTGGCTTTGAAATACTAATTACCTGCCTGCTAGATCCACAAGGTTGATCTTGCTAGCAATTTCTGAGGGGAGGTTGTTCTCCAGGACTGCCTAAAGAAGAAAAGGCATTTAAAACAGATCATGTGGAACTTTGTGAAGCCCCCCCACCCCCACCCCACAGATCCTCTCTTAATCATGGGGATGTTTTGGATTTTTAGCTGACTCAAAAACCTAAGTGGAAAATCTAAAACTGCACAGAAGTTAGACCAAAAATCCTAAGTCTGTAAGAGGTCATTTTCAAGCTGCCCTGCTACCCAGAAGGAGTCTCGGTGGTGCCAAGCGGCAGGTTGCAAGGTTCCAGCCTCCCAGTCCCTCCTGAGTGACAGAGGAGACTGTCTGCTGGAAGGCAATCTCAGCAAGCTTATGGAGCAGGTCCCGGCCTGTCCTCACAGGGTCATGGTGAGCTGAATCCACTGCATGGCGGTAGGTTTGGTTTTTCTGGCGAGCTTTCACTTGTTACAGGGCCCTCTTGTCTCCTCTTAATTTCCAATTTTAGTATATGTGCCACCAAAGCAAGCACTTGTTTAATTTCACTTCAACCTTGTTTTTCATTTGAAGTGACTATACAGATCACATAAAGGATATAAATAAAATTTGAAGTGTTGAAAATAAAATGTAAGATAGATTAATTAAGCTGTACGAAAGGTCTTGGCCCTCTCTGCCATCATGGATTGCATGTGGTTCTAGGATATGAAATCCTATCAGAGGCTTTGTTAATGGAAGGGAGGTAGGTAGTCAAAAGGGAAAAGAGGGAGATGCCTCATGAACACAAAGGTGACCAACCTGTGTGTAGTGGACGGTGAAGATGGCGTGCGATCTGCTGCTGGCTGCATGGATGTGGGTGGCGGCTGTGATTCTGTGGACACAAAGGAAGGCAGTTAGGTCACAGCTGGTTCCTTCATGGTGAATCCGTCACAGTCCACAGGAAACACAAGAAACGTTAGTGTGTTAGGAGGTTCAGATAAGAATAATAAAGGCTCTATTTTAGATGAGTTAGGGCCAAAGCAGGCAGCTACAGCTCTATGTGTTGACGTCAAGAATAGGAGGTACACAGCTTCATATTAAACCGTGCGAGCGCAAATCTAAACATTTAAAAAGCAATAGAAACAAAGATTCGAGAGCAGAGCACTAGGAGTATCCTCAACATGGGAAAACAGCCCCACACACGGACCAAAGAAGCCTCCAAGACAGGGGGAGTGGGCTGTGATTTAATACATGCCACAAAGGACATGTTGGATTATGTCAACATCATGCTTCAACCAGATGAGATCCAGAAGCCTTCCTGAGGAACCCAATTCCAATATGAACGCTTTAAAGTCAGCAGTTTTCCCTTTAAACTAAATCTACGGTGATCACGCTTCAGTTTAAGACCATAACATTGGCTTCTAGCTTCTATTTTCAGAAGAACTGAAGAAAAGGATCAAAAATCTAGAGGCAGGCTTCATTCTTTAAGGATAAAGAGGGAAAGGTGACACCTGACACTTGTCAAGTTCCAGGGGCTCAGGATAACCTGAAGAAAAGAAGGGCTTCCGGGATAGCATCCTATAAAAAATAGTTCCACAAGCTCCTGTTTTTTTCTTGGGCCTAAAGCCCAACTAACTTGCACTCTCTATTACTAGGGGGAAAAAACTGAAAACTCCAAATACTTATTTTGAGAAAAGAAACCAGTCCTTTCAAGCATTTATTGATAACGAGTATTTTATAGTAACCAACAATGGGCAGTGTTGTCAAAATTTACACTTTCTTTCTTTTTTTTTGGGGGGGGGGCCATCACTGCTCTCCGGTGGTGGGAGTAGGAGCCCCAACCCCACGGCTGGAATTGAACCTCCGTCCCAGTGGGCCGCAGTCCCGCGCACAACCACTACGCCACCGGGGCTCAGTTACACTAACTTTCAACTACATCACTTAGCCAAAGACAGCCAAAGACAGATTTTATGGGTAGCCTTTTCAAGGATAAACTGAGAGAGTTTTTTTTTTCCCCAAAAGCATTTTACACTTTTTGGTCTGAGGAGAGAACAGTGCAAGAGTGTTTTCTCTGGTCCAATGTCAGAAACGGTGTATCAGAAGAAAAGGAGCAGAGACACTACCGGACTGGCTGCCTAGTGTTCTGTTACCCCAAACAAAACCCCGGTATCAGTCCTGGGGAGCGAGCTCTAGGTCTCAGGCACTCCGCCTCGCTCCCCGAGTACCTGGCTGGGCCGAGAAGGGCCCCTGACTGTGGAGGTAGAAGCTGCAGACAGAGACAGCTGTAAGTATCATCATACATAGTCCCCAAAGGGGAGTAATGAGAACAGAGGTCAGGTGAAGGAGACGGAAGAATAGCAACAAACAAATCTGTTACCTGTTCGCTATGCCCTCTTCCAAGAGTTGAATTACTTGTTTATAGTTGGTAACTACATGTTGAGATAAACCTATCAGATTTGCAAGAGGGACAAAAGAAATTAACTTTTTTTAAAGAAAACTTACCCTTTCCCTGTCCTTAATTTTGTCATTCCTACTTCATATCACTTGATGGAGAAAGATGAAGGAGATTGGCTAACTTCACTTAATGAGTTTATTTTCTATCAGCTATCTACTAGACTTATCTGCCAGGATAAACTCTGGAAACAAGGTCTCTGTCTTCATAGAGATTATGGCCTAGAATTCGGAGAGCAGCTAGGCTAACAACAACAAGAGTAATAATGCTAATTACATAAAAATGTTGCTATGTAGATTACACAAAAAGTTTGTACACAGTATCCCCGATGGCCCTCATAAAATGGTTGAGGTAGTAGATATCAGGTATTCCAGACGGTGGCAGACAGTTTGGCATACAAAAGACACATTACACATCTCCCAACCTTGAGAAGTTAAATTATAAAATAAAACAATATCGTCAAATGTGATAGGAGAAGTGCAGATAAATACTAAAGTGATCAGAGGGGGGTGGTAGGGCAGTTTCCATGACAATGAATCTTGAATTTGGCTGGTGTCAAATGGGTCAGGAACTCTTAAGTCATGGATGTAAATACTTAGGGCTACTATTGACCAGATCATAAAGAGCCTTTACAACTGTGCTTTAGAATCTCTGTATTAGAGATTTGGGAGCAAAGTATACCTACAGACTCACTGTTATAAACACAGTTACACCAAAAATTAAAATGATTTTGACGATGTCTCTTTAGGATGGAATATTGCAATTATTTAGGTGTGATAATAATGGTTTTGTGGATTTTTTTAAAATAAGCATTATCTTTTAAGGCTACGTACTAAAATATTTATAGGCGAATGGTTTGAAGTGTCTTCCCATGGGGCGGGGCTGGCTCAGTGTGGAGTGTCATTGTCCAAGGTAAAGAGAGAGGTGTGTCCATGCCTAGGGCAGTCAGTCTCCCACTGACAGTCAGAAACTGAGCAGGGTAGGAAAGATGCCCATGCAGTGGGACAGCATGCCAGGAGAATGAAGTGAGGCGGGGGACCTCATGTGTCATTGTTTGGCACAGAAAGTCAGAGTCAAAGTGGAGTGAGGGCAGTCTTACCACACAAACTGAGTGGTGAGGAGGGTACCCAGAGAGGATGGCCTAACTCAGGGTGGGTGAGGTGGGCTTCCATGT
This sequence comes from Nesogale talazaci, assembly GCA_004026705.1. Taxonomy (NCBI): domain Eukaryota; kingdom Metazoa; phylum Chordata; class Mammalia; order Afrosoricida; family Tenrecidae; genus Nesogale; species Nesogale talazaci. The sequence goes on from PVJH01026546.1 coordinate 8,440, forward strand.
TAAGGCAGGGAAAATACAGCTGAAAGATGCAATGACCAAAGGCACCGCCCAGTTGGTGGGCTGAATGGCAGAAAGAAAGAGCGGGGCTGGATTGGAAAGGGAAGAGCTTTGAAGAAGATACAAAGGGGCTTCAAAAGTTCTATTTATAAGAGACTTTCCCCCTAACCCTTTTGACACTCCTTCCTATATTATGTAACTTCCTACTGAGAGGAATAAGGAGTTAGAACATCTCAAAAGCAATGAGTCCCCCTAGAACCTAGATTTGGGCTTCTAAATACCATTCGTTCCTGGTTGGAGGCAGGGAAAGCACAAGGTGATAAAAGGTCCTGTTGCACCAGAAACCAAGAAAGTCCTCCAAGAATGACAGTGATATATTAAAATGTCACAAGGGCCCCAGGAAGAGGATCCTATTGGCTAGCTAGAAGAACTTGAGCATCAAAACGAAAACCAACAGTAACAGATAAATAGGAAAGCATTAACCCACAATAACCTAAATACAGTGAATAAACTGAAGTTAGATAAGGCACAAGGTATTTGTCACCAAGCCAATTCTGACTCGTGGTGCTTCCCATGTGTGGGGTACCTGTACCCCACAGACTTTTCCAAGGCTGTGAGAGAGCATCAGAACGCTCTACCTCTAAGTGGACGGACTCCACCCTCCAAACTTTCAGCCAGCATTCAGACACGAGCTACCTGCACCACGCAACAATTTCCAAGTAGCTCTCCAAAAAAGATTCATTAATTATAAAAGAAAAATAGTACCTTCAGAGTGAAGAAGCCTGGTAGCCAAGACACGAACATGAATACCATGTGCAACAGGACAAATAGAAGGAGTCCTGGGGGCATAGCAGTTATGCATTGGGCTCCAATCTGCAAGGTCAGTAGTTTGAAACCACCAGAGGCTTGGTTTGGGACAAATAAAAAATGTACACCACTTGACACTATCAAGTTCATGAAAGTCAAGGAAAGAGTAAACTCTTCAGAGGACATCATAAATAAATGTAACTGGACAATTATTGGGCTAATTAATGAAACAATCTGGGTTTGAGGATTAGATAGCAGTAATGTGCTGAAATGAATTTCCTGACCTTGATGGTTGGACTGTAATTTGTAGAGAAAACAAACTAAAATACTCATCAGATGGGTGATTTAGTCTCAAATGGTTGGAGAAAAAGTTCTTTATACTGTACTTATGAACTTTTCTTTTGGTAAGTTCATTTCAAAACTAAAAAATAAGAACTCTTAGAAGTTTAAGAAAAGAATACAATAAAAAATGTGTGGATAAACTTTGAAACAAAAATAAAATTATTTCCATAAAAAAAGAAGAGAATTCTTCATCTGTTAAAGTAATGCTCCTCCAAGTTATCCACAGACTGTCACCAGCTCTCACATTGTTACTGGTTTACAGTGAGGAATGTATAGGACCTGAGAGTGATAGAAACTTTTATAAGAAGTAACAGTGTAATTTTATATCTGCTGAAGCTACAAATGAATGTTTGGGGCTTATAATTAATGTTTTTTTGTGTGTGGCATCACTATAATTAATACTTTTTTTATAATTAAAAAAAATTTGTTTTTTAGGCATCACTGCCCTGGTGGTGGGAGTAGGAGGCCCAGCCTTTGCTCCTGTGAGCGGGAATTGAACCTCCATCCCAGTGGGCCGCTGTCCCGCGCACAACCACTACGCCACCGGGGCTCAGCCCTGTAATTAATACTTTTTTCCAATTTTTAATTCCTTTATTTTATAAAAGTTTTTTTGGGGGTGCATCACTGCCCTCTGGTGGCTGTGGGAGCTACCCAGCGCAGCTCCTAAGAACTGCTGCTGGATTTCAACCGCTAAGCCCGCAGGCCGCAGTCCCGCACTCAACCACTTACGCCACTGGGGCTCAGCTATTATAAAAGATTTTAACATATGGATTGAACATTTTTAAAGAAAGAAAAACTGGACCTTCACTACAGATAAAAAGGGTCTTGAAATGGATGAGTTGAAACAAAATACATGTGAATTAGTGAATGAAAAACTGAAGCTCTGCTCTGGAACCTTCACTCTATTCACAAACTAAGAAAAAAATATCAAAACAGCTCATGTAAACGTCATACTTATTAGTAAAAAATGTCAAAAACTTTTCTTTAGGAGCAAGCTGAAATAATGTTACTAATTTTTAAAAATACTGTACCCCTAAGTCAATGCAGAAAGGCAAAGAGAAAAGGATAAAAGAGAAACAAAACCTTCTATACAAAACAATTTTTTTGTTTTTTGTTTTTGGGCATCACTGCCGTCTGGTGGTGGGAGTAGGAGACCCAGCCTTGCTGCTGGATTTGAACCTCCAACCCAGTGGGCTGCAGTCCCGCGCACAACCACGATGCCACCGGGGCTCAGCCCTACAAAATAATTTTTTCAGAATCCCAACTACCTCTCCCTCTAGCACACCCTGCTTTGTGTGGTACTACTTGTCTCTCTGTACTGAAACAAAGGTCAAAGCAAACATAGCATGCTTCTCTCACTAAGCCAGCAGTTTCCGGTAGCCACTGATCAGCAAACTTCTCCTAGAAAGTAACAGGCTACCTCTCTCCTTCCCTGGGGGCCCTGTGGATTAGGTGCTGGCCTGCTAGCTGCTAGGCTGGAAGTTCAACTCACCAGCTGCGCCATGATAGGAAGATGTAGTGTCTGTCCCTGTACGACTGAGTTTCCAAGCGTCTCAAAGACCCAGCACAGACGCTCGATGATGAAGAGTGTGGGTTTTTTTTCTTTCGATTTAGGCAACTGCCAAGTTTCATATCACAATTTTGAACTGGAAATGCAAGTTCTTCAAGGGCTAGAACTAAGTCTTTTTTTTTTTTTAGAACTAAGTCTTATATTTTACCATGCCTCAAAACCAAAAAATCAAAAATTCATAGCTACTAAGCGTATTCCTATTCGCAGCAACCCTACATAGGATTTCCAAGGTAGTAGTCATATAATACATGGCACCCTAAATTTTAAATTCACTCAACAAACCTGTGTAGAATTGGTTTAAAACCAGAAACCGTGGTCTACCTTAGAGTCAAACTCACAGAACGCATAAGATAAAAGACAGAGAGGAATGAATAAAGAAAAAAAACTTTAAACAAACAAGTTGCTACAATGCCCTCAGAGTTCTAATTGGAATAACACGGTTCACTGTGATTACTTGGGGTCCTAGCTTCTTCAGGGCAGTGAGCCATTGAACAAGGCTCTTCTGGCCATGTTCTTCGTGAATCCCACCAGACACTTTTCCCAACGAATGTGGGTAAGAAAGTTGGGGAAGATGAATATTATATGGCACAGCTATGAGTGATTGTGAACATGGTCCATTGTGATAAGACATCCTTCTGGGTATAAAATGAGCCATCTTAGAAGAGGGGAATTTTATTACTGGATACTTGTGGAAGTGGGATCCTGGATTTTCTTCTTTGGATTATAAGATCTTGTGCTTTGAACTTCTTTGATCCAGAGAGAGATCTGATACCAGAGGTGTGGCGGCAGCAGACCAAGAACCAGAGCATGAGAAAGAGTACAGCGGAGGGCCTTGACCGTGGGAGCCAGAGCTGAGCACCTTCAGGCTAAGGCTTACAGCCAAGTGGTACCCTTTGGGTCTTTATTAGCAGCCATCAAAGAGTTCTGTAATATTGCACAATTAATTGGCTGAGAGGCCAAAGACTAGGGAGACGCTGCCTATAGACATGGCGGAGAAGAGGCTGTCCTGCCTGAAAAAGACTATCCTGAGAATCCGTGACCTGTTAACGTCCTTAACAAACCTCGTAATGGTAAGTATTGTCTGTGACTCTGCGCAATCATTGCACACGAGTGTGATGGAACCCAGCTGAGAAAGAAGAGCTGTGGGAGGGGCAGTTAGTGTCGGAATAAGCTGGAAGGTTGGAGGGTGGGCAGGCCTGACCATAGCTTGATAGAAATGGCCTTGGGGGGCTGAGCCCCAGTGGCATAGTGGTTGAGTGGGGGACTGCAGCCCACTGGGTTGGCGGTTCAAATCCAGCAGCAGCTCTCCAGGAGCAAGGTCTCCTAGTCCCGCCACAAAAAAAAAAAAAAAAAGAAAAGAAATGGCCTTGGGTAAGTGAAGCAGTTCATCGTGGGTCTTTTCTTCCCCCTGGTAGAGTTAGAGGAGCTTGGACCACTCCCAGGTCAATCTTCTTAGAGTTCTACATGAGTTGAAAGGTGTTTTGAGAGCCTGCCACGCCGGTCGGCAAACTGCCACACTAGCCATATGTGGCTCTTTGGATGTGTACACGTGGCTCTGAAGGAAAACTGAAAAATTTTATAGGATACTATTCAGATAACATTGATTTCATTTGTTTGTAAAAATATATTTATGGCTGTCAAACAATTTCTAAATTGTTGTGAGGAACAGGATTGGCTGTTCTTCTCAAAAGTTTGCAGCCCCCTGACCTGGTGATTTACAGGTTGGGCTGCTAAGTGCAAGCTCAGCAGTTTGGAACCACCACCACGGGCGGCGGCCGCTCCACAGAGCAACAGGGTGGCTCTCTGCTCCCACGAAGATGCATATGCTGGGCATCTCAGGAGGAGTCGGTGTGAACTCAATGGCAAGGTTTTGTTTTAGGTAGACTAGTTGAACTTACGGCTCCTTCCCGAAGAAATGAAAGGAATGCCTATTTCTTTCCTAATGGGTTGAGAAAGATGAAATTGGCTTCCAGAAACCTAGAACCTGGCACCTAGTAAATGGCCATTATATTCTTTTTTTTTTTTTGTGGGCATCACTGCCCTCTGGTGGTCGTGGGTGCTAACCAGTGGCGCTCCTGAGAGCCGCCGCTGGATTTGAACCGCCAAGCCCGCGGGCCGCAGTCCTGCACTCAACCACTTACGCCACCGGGGCTCAGCCCGGCCATTATATTCTCGTTGAGTGAATTAGTGCACATCAGGAGAGTTTCTGAAATCCCTGAATGGCACAGACATTTAAGCACTTTGCTAATATTGATGATGTGAATATTGATGATGTGAATCTACCCAGAAGCACTTCAAAAAAGGGCCAGTGCCCACCAGTAAGTAAGCAGTGCTTGACAATTTGATTTGAGGCCTAAATATGGGCCCTATTTTTTTGTCAGACAGCTGAACAACTAATTCAGAAGTTCTTGTTTTATAATCACATAGATGTGAAGGAGAAGGGTCAGAATGAATATGCAAAGTCCATCTGCTGATGATCAGACATTCCCTCACAGAAGGGATGACACACCCAGGGCCCACAGCACCAACTAAATATTCCTCTAGCTCTTTAACTCTTCCACCCCCACTATTAGGACCTCAGTTCTACCTCACAAATCCTGCTAGACTGGCATATGTACACTGGTACAAATAAGAGTTTTTGATACAAGAAATCCAGCATAGACAAAACCCTTGGAAAACAGTATCTGGAGTAACAATTCCATGAGGGTAAGGCTAAGTGGGGGGAGGGGGAACTGATAACAGTGATGGCGGTATGACCCCCCCTGAGGGGGACCAGTACCAGAATTGTAGGTGAAGGAATATCTCAGTGTAAGATATGTAAAAATAATAATATATAATATATGAAGGGTACATGAGAGTGGTAGAGCGGGGGAGGAGGAAATAAAGCAGATCTAGTAGTAAAAGGCTCAAGAAGAAAAATAAAATTCTTGCCTTACGTACTACTAAGCAAAACAAGCAATGAACCAGGGGAAAAGGTGGAGGAAAAGGGCCATGGACCAACTGCTGATTCCACTGGAAATTCTGCGGCATCTACTGCTGCTTTGACACGCGTGGGGGCTCACCCTGAACCTGAACTGATGGCCACTGGTGGGTTCGGAGGGTCCGGGCTTCAGTCTGGCCTCGGGTCACAGTGACTCACCGTGGACATAGGGCCCCATCTCCGGATGCTCCCTGACCCGCAAGGTGTAGGGTTTTTTCTGATCAGACTGCTTCAACAGATCCCGTACCCGTTCATTATAGATTTCCAAGAAGCTAGAGACAAGTGGAAAAGACAACACAATTAGATGCGCGAAAATGGTGAAGGCCTGTGGGAAAACACTAACTCTATAATCAGGAGGTCCTAGGTCTTGTTCTCGTTTTGCCTCTGGCCCTTTCGACCCTTGCTCAAGCCTTCAGTCTCTCTCCTGGTGGACAAAGTTTTAAGTACGGCCAAGGTGACCCTGTAGTTTTAGGTTTATAATGCGAGGGCTGCTGGTTCAAGTTTGGCTCTCAAGGGTTTCAGGGCTGGCTGCCGTCAGGTTGAACACTCGGCGGCCTACCAGAAGGCTGTCTGTTCGAACCTACTAGGCACGCCTCAAGAGAATGATGCTGCCTGCTTCTGTAAAGATTACTGCCTGGGGGGTCAAGGGAACAGTCGGACCCTGAGTGGGAACGGCCTTAACAGCAATGGTTTCGATGGGCCATCAGAATGGCCATGATCAGGCTATCATCACAGAGCTCATTTCTGGACGTGATCTTCAAATGTGTTCCTTGAACGCTACTGCTCTGTGAAGGCACCACAGGGCACTGCTGAGCAGTAAGGGAAGCTAAGTGAGAAGATTTGGTCCCAATCCCTGCTTCATGCAAGATGACTCTCATTTACCCTTTTATACACCGAGCTGTTCTATCAGCTATGTTCCAACTTACAAGTATCTCCTGGCATTGCAACCTGTTAGTATAATATTTGAAAGACACAATTCTTTTTTTCTTTATTAAATCTTTTTATTGGGGGCTCGTACAACTCCTGTTACAATCCACACATACATTCATTGTGTCAAGCACTTTTGTACATTTGTGTCCCTGATCCTTCTCAAAACACTTGCTTTCTGCTTGAGGCCCTGGTGTTTCCCATGAACCCTTGACAATTTAAAAATTACTATTATTTTTTGGGGGGGCATCACTGCTCTCTAGTGAGAGTAAAAGCCCAGCCTTGCTCCTGGAGAGCTGCTGCTGGATTTGAACTGCCAACCCAGTGGGCTGCAGTCCCACACACAACCACTACACCATAGGGGCTCAGCCCCCAAAATTATTATTATTTTAAGACACAATTCTTTATTAAAATCAGTAAGCCTCTCTTAAGAAAGTACACTTACAAGTTTTTTTTTTCTACCCACCAGAATATGAGTGCTTGCCTGTGGTTATACCCATACTCTACATGTTTTTTGTTTTGTTTTGTTTTGCTTTTCTAACTTTCTTATACCCAGCAATTTATTTTGTTTTTGTTTTTTTGTGGGCATCACTGCTCTCCGGTGGTGGGAGTAGTAGGCCCAGCCCCACTGCTGGAATTGAACCTCCGTCCCAGTGGGCCGCAGTCCTGCATACAACCACTATGCCACCGGGGCTCAGTCCCCCTAGCAATCTATTAAAGAGTATTAGTTCCCAGATGTTTTTCAAATTTCTATTTTGAAAACCTCTTGGAGTGATGAAAATGTCCTGGAAATAATGGTAATGAACATACAACCTTATGAATATATTTTTAAGACCCACTAAATTATATACCTTTGATGGTGAAGTCTTATGGCCTATGAATTATATCTGGATTAAAAAATAAATAAAAAGACAGGTGAATGCCAAAGAAGTAAGATAGCCATGGTCTTGAATAAGGGACAACTGGCAGCCTAACCAAACCTTAAACTAGTGTTTTTACTAAAGACTGAACAACTCTCTTAGAAATAGCCAATACTAATCTGGGAACTAAATTTAGTAACTAAGGGCATGGAGAATAACACCTCCATCACCCCCAAAAGAAAAGAGTAGTACAAAGACTGAAGGCAAAGGAAACCATGAGTAAGCTGGTACACAAAAGGGAATAGACCTGCTTGGTAAGCCTCAAGATAGGGAGTTAGGGTTTCTACAGCCCAAGGGCCTCAGCATGCTTCTCATCTCCCTGTCCTACATGCTGTTCCTGTGTGGCTTTTCTCCATTCCACTGGTTAATTCTGGAAGCAAAAAGAAGACAGCTGAGCATGCAGAATTTAGAGTGGAAACAGAAACACGTCAGACCCCTGATCTTGATGGGTTCCTACCTTACTTTTATCCTGCAGGAGGAAGGCAGTGAGGAGTGGTCTTCCTCCCGGATGAAGAGACCCTGCACAAACCAGAAGGCAGGGTTTCCTTGAAGGGGGTGTCTAATGAGAACCTACTTTAAGAGGCCCCACTGAGATGAGAGAGTCTGTACCTCACATATCCGCGGTGTCAGCCCCATGGAGGCCTGGAGAAGAGGAGAAAGGAAGGGGGTGTTATTCACTGACAGTGCTACTGCCCCACCCAGCATCCTCAGCATGAAGGGCAGCACATGGACCAACCGTGCTGCCTCTCCATGTTAGGGACTTTCATGCAGACACAGGGAAGACTTTCAGTTAGAGGTATTGGAAAGCCATCCTTATTGCAGAGGAAGCCCATCGATCTTGTTAGATCGTCTGTCTCCCAGGCAAGGGCAGAACCCTGGTCTGGCATTAGGAAGAGACTTTATACAATAGTAAGTCACTCACAGGGGTCCCCAGCATGGTGTATGTCTTCCCAGAGCCTGTCTGTCCATAGGCGAAGAGGCATATGTTGTAACCTTTGATAGCTCCAGACAGCACTTCCATCCCCAAATCCTGGAACACCTATAATAACAAAAGAAAGTATGTCACTGTGGCCCTTCTTCCCCTGGGACCGTGAGAGTTATGTCTGAATCTAAAGAATGTTAAATCATTTTAAACCTACAGGAGTGTAAGTTTTCCAGCATTTTAGAATCAAACCTTTATTTGATTATTCATTCAAACAGGTGGTTTCTGGTTTGTGAACAAGATCCATTACTATGAGTGTCTTTAGGTGGAATTCTTAGGTAAACCAGAATCTGTTATTTGGCTTTACTCTTAATACAAGAAGCCCTGGTTGCACTGTCTGCTAAGCATTGAACTGTCAACCATAATGTCAAGGGTTCAAACGCACGAGCTGATACATGGGAGAAAGAGGTGACTACTTGCTTCCGTCAAGATGTACAGCCCGGAAGGCCCCACGGAGCAGTTCGTCTCCCCCCCTCAGGGTTGCTGGGAGTCACAAACGAATCAATGGCAGCGGGTTTGGTTTGGGAGTTTTAGTGCAAGGAAAGGCTTACAGCCTTTTCAATTATTTAAAAATTGCACATGTAACAAATGAAGATAATTAGGATGAAGGATCTGTTGTGAATAGGAGTTGATTCAATTGTTTCAAAACGAGGACACCTTTAGACAACATGAAAGGGCGAGTGAAAGTTGTCAGTAACTCCGACCTTCACATTCGAGGGCAGGTGCACTTTGAAGCATGCTGAGTCCGCAGATGGTTTGCACGTCACTGCTAACGTCAAAGTTGGTGGTTCCAACTCGCCCAGCAGTTACCAATCCAAATTAAGCCCACTGTCCTGAAGGCGATTCAGGCTCAAGGCAAGCCTGTGTAGACGTCCAAGGCTATACATTTATGGGGCAGACAGTCTTGTGGCTGGTGGGGTGAACTGCTGGGCTTGTGCCCACTCGCCCAGCACCCCTCCCGCAGCACCAGCCCTTTCACCCAGCAGCCTTCTCACCGCCATCGAGTTGATGCCAACTCATACTTAGCTTGTAGGGAAGGGCAGATTTCCGAGACTATAACTTTATGGGAGCAGAAAGCCCCTGTCTCTTTTCCACAGAGAAGCTGGTGGTTTTGAACTTCAGACCTCGAGAATTGCCGCCCAAAGTACAACCACTACACCACCACGGCTCCTCTGTACCCAGCTGAACTCCGGAATGCAAGGCCTGGCATGACTGCCACAAGCTCACCCTCCAGAAAGCCCCGGGCAGCAGCCTCTTTACTCAGACCATGCCTCGTCCCTGGAGTCGGGAACGACTCAGCTGCGATTAAAACCACCACTGTATTTTAGACACTAACGTACAAAAATGATGTGGCCAGGCCCTTCTCATGTGGCAGGAAGGGCAGAGACATGTACGGAAATTAGTGAAGTGAAGTGTTACAAGTCCTGGAGTGGCCCAAAGGCAGGAGTGGCTGGCTTCTTGACAGGGAGGAAGAAAGTGTGCGCTCCCAGATGAAGACAGAACTGCTCTTCTTGAAGATACTCAAAGAGCCCAAACCCCAATAGCTCTTTGGTGCTACAGAGGAGAGGCCTGGGGCTCCTAACTGCAAGGTCAGCAGTTCGAACCCACTAGTCACTTCTCAGGAGAAAGATGGGTTTATTATCTATAGTCTTTGAAACCTTTACAGGGTCCATGAGCTGGAATCTACTTGACGGCAGTGGTTTCTTGTTTTGTTTTGAAATAATGTACACAATTTCAACACATCTCAGCATATTCACCCACATACACAAAAGCTAAAGTGATATAATTTCCTAGTAAAGCACTTGGTTCCGAGAGTTCAAAAATATTTGCTCACTTGATTTTACACTCTCACAGATGATAAAATATGCTTGGGGAAAAAAATCACCATTGTGAAAAGCTACAAACACAAACGAAGCTGAACTCCCTGTCCTTCAGACGAGGCTGGTTCATAGCAACCCAGAGGGCAGAGAATTGCAGCTGTGGGCTCCGGAGGCTCTCCTCCATCTGCGCACGAGCAGAAAGCCTCCCCTTTGTCCCTAAGATGGGGCGGCAGCCCACTCCCTCCCCCGGGCTCCCTGCGAACTCCAAAGGGACCGTGGCCGCGTGCAGGCTCAGCACTCCGTGCCCGAGAACAGGCTAAGATCTCAGTCAGAGAAAGGAACGGGCTGTGATGTTTATCACAAAAGCCTGGAATTGCTCAGCTTACTGAGTGGGTTCATCCAACTCTGCCGACCCACTTCGACAGATAAAAACTGGCCAAATGGTGTCCCCATTGTGGCAAAAGTCAGCAAGGGAGTGGAGGGGGAAAAGAACAAAAGGCAGGCCATCATGTGCATAGTTCCTTTTCTTTCTCACAACCAGAAAAAATGTTTCATGTGACTAGTCTTATAAAGCTAGAGTAAATATATTAGCCAATTACATATCAGACAAATCAAGGGGCTCAAGACACCATCCTAAGGTTCAACTAAGCTTGGAATTCAGACAGGGATTCTCCCCACAGGCCCCTCTTCTGTATGCACCCCGCTCCGATGGACCCTACCAGTGCCTGATTCTGCTCATTCATTTCCGTGATTCGGAACAGGAGAGCCAGCAGTCCCCATGTGAAAGCTCCTGCGCTGTGTGCCATGCCCAATAGTCTTGCTGTCCTCCGTTAGGCAGATCCTGTCTTGGACAACAGCCAGGCTTATGGGAGAAGGGGCAGCTGCTGGTTTCCACCAGTCCTCAACGGAGGACCACAGGGACAGCTGCATCAGAATAACTCTGGTTGGGGTGGTAGGCTTTTCTCCTTGTATTGTTGTCTAGCATCCAAATGCTCTTCCTGGCTGGGGACGGCTTTCACTGTGCCAGCCTCAGTGGGAGGTAGGGCCCAACTGTCTACTACAGAAGTCAAATAGGCCAGACTCATCTCCCTCTCCTGGCAGCTAGAATATTAGCACAGATGGAGACTAGGCCAATTAGATGTCCCCATCCAGGACTTAGAACTTTGAAAGAATGACACAGAGCAATAGCAGAAGAATTCTCCGAGCCAGCACTGCGTCCAGTCGCGTGGTGTGCTGACCTCACAGCCGGGTCAAAGGGCGGTGCTGATGTCAGGCTACTCTCATTCAGATATGCTTGCCCTCCTTGCTACCTAACATTCAATGGTTCTGTCCATCTTCCAACCTCCTAATTCCGTGAAATTACACGATTTGGTTCTAAGTTGAAAAGTGGCTCTGATACTTCATAGAGATGTGCTCTTGGACAAGTTAAGTAATTTCCTTTAAGCCTCAATTTCATAAACTGTAAAAAATCATAGATTTGTTGTAAAAACGGAGATAATGCATGTAACTACAGTCAACAAAGATGAAAATTATGGGTTACTGACTCAAGATTATACTACCTGTTCTATAATTTAGCAGCTGCGCCTGTTTCTCGGCCTGTAAACTATTTATGCTTTACGTTGCTTTGTTTTTCAGTGCTTCTACTATTCAGGCATTGGGCCAAAAGAACCCAGGGAGAAGTTAACGACTTGGGCTTTATACGATTACCACTCCTTTTCCCAATCCCTCCCCCAGCTTTGCACTTCTCTCTCCCTCTCCCTCATTAGTTCCTATATTAAGTTAGTACTGTCAAGTTAGTTCTGACTTGTAGCAACACTAGCACAACAAAACGAAACACTGCCCAGGCCAGTGCCATCCTCCCGATAGCTATGTTTGAGTCCACTGTTACGGACAACCCAGCTCATCGAGGGTCTTCTTTACCGAGAGTGGTGTCACTTTGAGGATAAAGGTGCAGCTGATCGATGTCAGAGTGTTTTCAATGGCCTCACATACATGTGGAAGTTGAACAATGAATAGGATAGGCTGAGAATAAAGGATGTATTGCGATTACAGTACTGGAAAAGAACACTGAAAGCACCACTGACTGGTAGAAAAACAAAGTGATCTTAGAAGTATAGCCGGGGGCTGAGCTCCGGTGGCAAAGCGATTGAGTACGGGACTGCGGCCCACAGGCTTGACAGTTCAAATCCAGCAGCAGCTCTCCAGGAGCAAGGCTGGGTAGCTCCCACGACCACATGGCCCCCCCCAAAAAAAACAAACAGAAAAAAGAAGTATAGCCGGGCTGAGCCCCGGTGGCGCAGTGGTTGAGTGTGGGGCTGTGGCCCACTGGCTTGGCTGTTCAAATCCAGCAGCAGCTCTCCAGGAGCAAGGCCGGGCCTCCCACTCCCACCAGAGGGCAGTGATGCCCCCCCCCAAAAAAAAATAATTAGCAGAAACTTTCCAACTGGAAAAAAATTTAGAGAATGACTAGAAACTGTTCAAACATATGGTATCACTAATGCTGTTAGTTACTTAAGAAAACACAAGAACCCAGAGTTGTACTTACTGATACTTTTTTGGAACAATTTTATTGGAAGCTAATGCAGATATCGAATCATTCCATAATTCAATAACATCAAGCAGTATTGTACAATGACTACCACAATCAGTTCCAAAACATTCTCTTCCTTCTTGAACTCCTTGACATCAGCTCCCCCTCCCCCAGCGTACCCCTCCAGGAACCCATATTCTACTTGCTGTCTCTGATCCTTACCTCTGAGACACTGAGCAATGAAGGGTAGGTTGGTACTACCTGTCAATCTGTTCGTGCATTCTCTCTCCAATCTGTGGGGAGCAATGTAGGGCTCAGGGCCCCTTATTTAAAAGCACACCATTCTTGTAAAATATGTTCCATGATGGGGCCTGAAGTTGAAAGGGTTCAGATGATGTAGCACTCTCTAATAACTACACTCGTAGTCTCACGCCTTCGCTTGTCTGTTTGCCATGCTGTGGCGGTGTGGGTGTCGCTGTGATGCTGGAAACTGTATCACTGGTAGTTCAAGTATCGGCTGGGTCACCCAAAGTGAACAGGCTTCAACAGAGCTTCCAGACATGTGCGCAACAGAATGAAACACTGCCCACACCATCTACACAACTGGTGCTAAGCTTGAGCCCACTGTGGCAACCACAGTGCCAGTCCATCTCATTGAGAGCTTTCCACGGTGGCTGTCCCTCTACTTTACCAAGCATGAGGGTCCCCCCCAGCGCCTGGTCACGCCAAACAACACAGCCGAACTATGAAAGGCCAGTCTCGCCACTCTTGTCTATAAGGAGCCCTCGGGTCCGACTTCCTCTTCTAAGACGGATTTGTTTGTCCTTTTGGCAAATCGTGGGACTTTCAAAATTCTTTGCCAACACCACAATTCAAATGCATGGATTCTTCTTCAGCCTTCCTTTCTCAGTGTCCACCTTTCACATGCACAGGAGGCAATTCAAAGTACAATGCCTTGTGTCAGGTGCCCCTTAATCCTCAAAGTAACATCCTTGCTTTTCTATACTCTTAAAGAGGCCTTGCCTTCAGGACCAAAAATGAGAAGAGTGATACCAGGAGGGTAAGGGAAAGGTGGGGAGGAGAAAGAGGGAACCAATCATAATAGACTTACATAGGGGCTGAGCCCCGGTGGCGTAGTGGTTGTGTGCGGGACTGCGGCCCACTGGGATTGAGGTTCGATTCCAGCTCCCAGGAGCAAAGGCTGGGCCTCCTACTCCCACCACCAGAGGGCAGTGATGCCCCCCTCCCCCCCAAAAACCCTATAAGGACCTACTTCCCCTGCCTAGGGAATGGACAACAGAAAAGAGGGTGAAGGGAGACATGGGTCAGTATAAGACATGAAAAGAAATTATAAATCATCAAGGATTCGTGATGGAGAAAGGGTGGGGGAGGGAGGGGGGAAATGAGGAGCTGTTACCAAGGATTCAAGTAGAAAGAAATGTCTTGAAAATTATGATGGCGCTGAGCCCCGGTGGCGTAGTGGTTGTGCGCGGGACTGAGGCCCACTGGGTTGGAGGTTCGATTTCAGCTCACAGGAGCAAAGGCTGAGCCTCCTACTCCCACCACCAGAGGGCAGTGATGCCTAAAAAAAACTAAAAAAAAAAAAATTATGATGGCGACAAATGTGCTTGCCACAATGGATGGCTACATGGATTGTAATAAGAGTTGCATGAGCCCCCAATAAGATGATCTTTTTAAAAAGAGGTCTTGGACAGCAGGTTGATCCAGGGGCGCTCATCTTTTCGTCTTCTAACTGCTGCTTTCATGAGCATTGATCGTGGAGCCAAGCAAGACTCACTGTTTACCATGAGAGTGGGGGGAGGAAGCATTAAGAACTAGAGGGAAGGTACGCAGTTCATTGTTGCTACACTGTACCCTGACTGACTTGTCTCCTCCCTTGGGCCCTTCTCTAAAGGGCTATCGCTTCACCTACAGATGGACTTTGGGTTCCCAATCTGTACTCCCCCCTCATTTACACTGATATAATTTTTAATTCTTTGATGCCTGATACCTGATCTCTTTGACACTTTGTGATCACACAGGCTGGTGTGCTTCTTCCATGTGGGCTTTGTTGCGTCTCAACTAGATGACCACTTGTTTACCTTCAAGTCTTTAAGACTCCAGACAGCATCTCTTTTGAGAGCTGGACACCATCAGCTTTCTTCACCACATTTGCTTATGGACACATATGTTGCCAGTGATTCTATCTGGAAGGTGGGCACGCAATGATAGGATTTTTAGTTCTTTGAAGCCTAAAATCTGATCCCTTCAATACCTCATGGTCACACAGGCTGGTGGGCTTCTTCCATGTGGGCTTTGTTGCTTCTGAGCTAGATGGCCGCTTGCTTACCTTCAAGTCTTTAAGACCCCAGACAGTCTATCTTTTGTCTTTGCTTTTGGGGGGGGCACTGCTGCCCTCTGGTGGGAGTAGGAGGCCCAGTCTTGCTCCTAGAGAGCTGCTGCTGGATTTGAACTGCCAACCCTGTGGGCTGCAGTCCCGCACACAACCACTACGCCACTGGGGCTCAGCCCGACAGTAGATCTTTTGATAGCCAGGCACCATCAACTTTCTTCACCACTTTTATTTATGCACACATTTATATTCAGCAATCATCTCAGGAAGGTGAACACACAATGATATGGTTTTTTTGAACCCTTGATAGTTTATATATATATATATATAAATCCCCTATGTCTTACACCTACAGCTATCTCCCCTCACCTACTTTTCTGCTGTCTGTCCCCCTAGGAGGGATTATATGTAGATCATTGTGCTCAGTTCCCCCTTTTTCTCCCACCTTACCCTTACCCTCCTGCTATCTCTAGTCTCATTACTGGTCCTGAGGGTTTTATCTGGATTCCCTGTCTCACAAACTTTTTGATGCATTTTATATTATTTATTTTGGAAAGTAAATACTTGAATAAAGTTATCATGGTTACTGTATATCCATGTATAAGCCGAGTTTTTCAGCACATTTTAAATGCAGCTTTTGTGGTAAAATTAGGTGCCTCGGCTGATATTCAGGTCAGTTTATACTTGCATATATATGGTAACCATGTCCTGTTGCTGTTAGGTGCCTTGAAGACAATCCAGCCTCAGTGGCAGCACAGACTTCCCCAGGGATTTTCTTGGCTATCATCTTTACAGAAGCAGTTTGCCAGGATTTTCTCCACAAGCTGCTGGGTGGACTTGAACTGCCAACCTTTAAAGCAGCCAAATGAATCCTTGAAGATGTTCTAAGGTTACACATATGCCTTTTCCATAATTACTATGTCTCTAGTCTCTGACAAATTTATATATCTATTTAACACCATCATAAACCATTACAGTTAAAAAATAATTAAAATTCTTTTCTTCCTACCTTGAAGATTTTGTTGGGACTTTGGGGTATTCTTTCCCATTTAGAAATATGAAAAACAAGCCCCCAAGAGAGGGGGTACTTATTCAACAAGATACAGGCAGTCTTGGCACCTAACATCTTCCCACAGAAAGGCTTCATACAGTTATAAACTGAAATTGCTATGAAAGACGGGGTTTTTTTTCTCCCCCACATGAAATTCTCCACCAGCTTTTGATAATTTTTCATATGTATGAGAAAAGTTACTTGAAATCTGTGATGTACTACTTCAATGGATTTTTTTCAAAGATCTTAAAAATGATTCTTAACTCCATTAAAAAATATACTAGGAAGCTATTTTCCCTTTGCATAAAACTGCTAAGTACTGATAACAGTTAATATTTGAATATTCATTTGAGAGTTAGTAGTTCATTGAAAATTATTTTTTATAATGTTTCATTCTGTAAATAATATGTTCAAAGTTGAAAAAAATTCAGACAAACAAAAGTTATACAACATGTAGAAATCTTCATTGTTAGCGTTTTGGTGTGGCATACTTTGTTCTATCCCTAGATAATATCTAATGTCCCTTCCAGTTCTTAAACCATGATACAGACACAGTAAAGAACACTTTGAAAATAATGAGAATACTAAATTAACCTCATTATCATATTTTACCTTGTCATCGTTGTAATATTCACAAATATAGTATTTGCTTAGATTAATACATCTCACTGTAATCAAAATTCTCACGTCCACGCCAGTAGTGGGAGAGTGTGCACTAGGCCTCTGCCTCCCGACCCTGTCAGTATCCCAGCCTATCTGAGTTATCAGGGAAGCTTGCCCGCCACAGCCTGCATGGCAGCAGCTGATGCAAAGTGCAAACCAGGGATCTAAGAAGGAAAAGAAAGCGTCATCTGGGCCAGCTCTGGGCATTCCACCCAGCAAAGAGTCAGGAAATTCTGTCCACTCTTCGTAAGACTCAACTCAATGCTGGGCGGTTTCCGCAGTCCCATAGAGAGTCATTCATCTTTGGGTCACTATTGTTGTTGTGGTGGTGTGTGTCATCAAGTCAACTCTGTGGTTACAGAAGTGTCCACTCCCCTGTAGGCCTGGCTGGAGGTCAACTCTCATAAATTGGGCCTTGGGCCAAGAACAAATCAGATACTTTCTTTTGTCTTTTCTAGTGGTTTTCTCCAGAGAGAGCAGGCAGAGAAATAGTTATTTGACTAATAGACAATATTAGATTCTTTATTTGCCTTCTCCATTTCATACTATGAACTACAGAGAAATGCATTCGCTATATTTTTCCATCTTAAACTGCCTCTGTGACATATGATTTGGAAATTCATGTTTAAACAGTTCCCCAGAAACAAGGAAAGCGAAACCACCACAAAAAGTTTGAAATGCAGGCAAGCATGAACAAAACCTACGTCACTCCTGCAGGGTGGGGTTGGGGGAGAGAAAAGTTGTCGTTCTGAAAGTACCTATCTTGAGAGATGCAAGTCTCAGACCTGGATTTCTCTTAACCTCGGTCAGCAATAGTTATTATGTTTCTAGATCAGCACAACACAGGGCACTGTCAGATTTCAAATACTGTCTAGAGCCACAAGGAGCTTTCCATGTAATCAGAGATAAAGCAAGGAGTCAGTAAACAGTTCAAGAGCTGTACATAGAACATGAAGGAAGAGGAGACATTAATTCCATATTTAGAGAAAGGAAAGTGCTGTGGCCTGATTTAAGTGGGAAAATCTTCATGCAGAGTTGGAACCTGACCTGTGCCACAAGCTCTGAGAGATCTCTGAGGTCATACGATCCCCAGAGAAAGGTCTTCTTCTCTTTGAATGAGGGTGAGCTCATAACTATAACAGCACAAAATCTAAAATGCATTCTTTCTGCTCAGTCCTTTGGGAAATCCGAGCTCTCAGTGAAGCAAGAGAAAAAATAGTTTTAAATAAAGCTAGGACTGAGCCCCGGTGGCATAGTGGTTGTACGCGGGACTGTGGCCCACTGGGACGGAGGTTCAATTCCGGCTCCCAGGAGCAAAGGCTGGGCCTCCTACTCCCACCACCAGGGCAGTGATGCCTAAAAAATAAAAAAAATAAATAAAGCTTAACTAAGTTTTCAGTAAGATTTAGCTTTCCCAGGAACAGTGACCAGTTATTTATCAGAAGAATTCACTGCCATCAGGTCAATTCTGACTCACAGCTGCCCTATCAGACAGGGTAGCCTGCTTCTCTGCATTTCTGAGACTGTGAAGCGTTATGGGAGCAGAAAGCCCCATCTTACATAGCAACCAGTGGGTTTCAACTGCTGACTTCATGGTTAACAGCCACATGTGTAGTTCACAGTGCCACTAGAACACAAATCCCTCTGTCTCTAGACTAGTCCCTTTGTCTAGGGCTTCCTTTTATGGGGGGAAAAACACTAAGAAAATACCAGCAGGAGGAGAGAACAGATGCACACAGGAACATAAATTCATACTCCCAACTTGAAGAAACCAGGAAAGTTGAAACTTGAAGCTGCTAATGAAACATTTCTTTGTTTGTACAGGATTCTGTTTATTTCTATTGCTGGTTTTTTTCCTGAAGAATTATCCCAACTGTCCAAATGGCGTGGGAGCGCTGGTAGGTTCCAAATGCAGCTGTTCCATTCTTTGGACATAAATAAAAAGTTCATTGGGGCTGAGCCCCGGGTGCGTAGTGGTTGTGCGCGGGACTGCGGCCCACTGGGACGGACGTTCGGTTCCAGCAGTGGGGCTGGGCCTCCTACTCCCACCACCAGAGATCAGTGATGCCCACAAAATAATAATAATAATAATAATAATAATAATAATAATAATAGAGGGGAGCCAAGGGTGGCTCAACTGGTTTAGCTGTGGGTTACTAACTAAAAGGCTGGGGTTCAAGCGCACCCAGAGATGTAGGAAGGAAAGCCTGGCGAGCTCCGCTCTGTAGACACGGTTTTGCCCCGCGTCAGAACTGACTCAATGGTAACTCAGTAACAATTAAGGCAGCTCGGTTTACCAGACAGTCTCTGGGACTGAGCCGAAAGATCCATCCCCGGGATGGCACTCAGCCCTCAACATGCCACGTATTCACTGGGGAAAACCCCGGAAGAGAGTTAAAATGTATTTCAATAGAACACATAGGGGGAGAGGCTTCTGGGGCGCCGATGAGGGGCTAGTTCTTGATCTAGACACTGATCCCCTGGGCATGCTCCACTTATGAAAATTCGGTGAATTACAATGCTATGTACATTTTCTGTAAGCACGCGCTATTTCCGTAAAACATTTTAGAAATGGAGCTCATCTTTCGTGTGAGCAAAGAGCGATGGCACATGGATGACACAGGGTCTTTTGGCCACAGAGCTCTGCTCCGGCAGCAGCTTGAGCGTGACGCATCGATGCAGGCAGCTGAGGGGCTGTGAACAGAGGCCCCGTCCACAGAGAGCTCTTGTGGCCCGCTTGCTGAGGATGCCAGAGGCACGGGGCGGACTTAAGCAAGATGACCTCATAGCAGAGGAGAAAGAAAAGTGTTTCCTCTCTGTGCTTAGCTTCCTCTTTGTATACCGCACCCCCCACCCCCCCACCCCGTTTCCTGCTTCTCTCCACCACCACCACTCCCCCCCCACTACTCCCCAGCCACCTTCTAAAATGTCCTCCGTCTTCCTCCACTTCCCCCAGCAAGAAGCCATGCAGAAGAGGAACGTGCCCCTAAGAGTGGGAGGCCAGGATGCTCTTGGCCGACTCTCACGCAAGCCTGGGACACCTGGAGGTGCTGAGGAGGACAGCCTGTCCCACACACCAAGGCGGAAGCCAGGCAATGGCACCCAAGCACAACACACACAAGCACAACACACACTCAGTTATTGCTGACTGAAGATGTGAGTGCCTGAAATCTATGGACAGGAGCCAAAAGACAATACACAGATTGGATAAACTGGGGCTATTGTTTAGGTCTCCATTAAAAATCCTGCCTGCATTTATATCCCCGTGTTTGGTCTTCAGTCAAGATGAATACCTAGTTAAGTATCCACCATAGGGCACTATTTTCCTATTCTAAAATATGTTCATCAGGCTCATTAACCTCGTTTTGCCATGGGGCCACCAGGCGGCACTCTGCGCAATGGGTCAAGTGTGACATATGTGTTTTGAGTTGTCGGCTTTGCTAATATTTCTATTCACACGGGGCTTCAAAAAGTGGCTGGTAAAATGGAAAGAAAGGGTAATGGAACTTCCCCCAGGTTCTTCGAAGCCCCTTGAATAAGAAGAAAATAAACCCGGGGTCTGGCGTTTCTGTTTGTAACTCTCATTGCTGTCTGTGTGGAAAAAGTTTTCCAGCAGTGGTGCTGCCCAAGCAGATTTCCTGTTTTTAATATTGTTTAGTCTGAATGGATCTCTCGAGGCCAGGCTTAATGCTAGAGAAGCAAGTGCCCCGACCCCCAAGGCAGTTTTGATTTCATGTTTGGGGTCAGCTGACTCAACTGAAGCCCGTCTCATTCTTGGCAGTCCAAAGTTTAACGAAAGAGAGATTTATGCTGATGTGAATAGCACCTGCCTCATGCAGCCTAGTGGCAGGGCACACTTGAACCACACGTTCCTCCCCCACCCCCAGAGACCAGCTCCACGAGAGGAGAGATCTCCAACTGCTCTGCGCTGTGCTGCTTCCACTTCTCAACCCCTAGTATCCAGCCACTTTCACAACATCAACAAAACCGGACTCAAGCACTCACAGAAGCACATGTGCTAAGGACTGACAAATGTGTGCTGTAATCCCATTTGGGAAGGGGTAATCTTTGTTAGGCTAATGAGACAGGATTAACATGGGGTGTATTGGTGTGTGCTATTTATTTTAATAGCTTTATTAGAATATAATAAACATTTCATAGAACAGTTTAATTATATTAAGAAGAGTGGTGCATTCACCACCACTCTCAATTTAAAATATTTTCTTCTTTCTTGGACTCCTTGTTGTTACTAACCCCATTTTCCCCAACTGACTCTGCCATGTGCTTAATTTTTTTTAAATTTTTAATCTTTATTTAATAGCTTCTTCAGTCAGTGATCACCTATTCTTGACTATTAAAATTGTCTGAGATACAGCAGGTAAAAATGTGACTCAATTCAACATTTAATTACTTTCTACTTGAATCTTCTAAATAATTATCCTTAATCATCCACAAATGGACAGGGATACATTTGAGTAAGCATCCAGATAGCTTATTTATTTGTTTTGCCCTTAGGTAATTTTTTTTT
>PVJH01026547.1:0-29925 GCA_004026705.1 Nesogale talazaci
GTGGAGATGGACACGGTGACCACCTTGGACTTGAGGACGGGGCAGATTGACCGGAGAGAGATGCTGGCCTTCTCCGGGCAAGAGACCAAGAAGTGAGTCTGGACCCCAGAGGGCTCTTTGTTGGGGACAAAAGTGGACAGAGCAGCTGCCGGCCACGCCGCACTGGCGGATATAAAAAACAGAATCGGGCTGGGCCTCGAGAGGGAAGGAGTCTGGCCGCCATGGTCCGAGTTTTAAGATGGCTGATGGGGCCTGAGTTTTGCAGCCCGGGGCCTCGGGAGTGGGGGTGCTGGTGACAAGCACCCCCAGACTTGGCCCGACCCCAGCAGCCGAGAGCGTGGCCGGGCTGCCCAGGTCTGTGGATGCTGTGCTGTCACGGGCAGGCCTGTGTCCCTAGGGCACGCCTGTTTAGAAGAAAGAATTCCATCTCCAGCCACCTGACACGGCAGGCGCTCGGCGCCACCCCCCCCGCGGCCGAGAACATCTCCCCAGACACGTACGTGCCTATCACCGTTGTTGCACACGGCCTGCAGCAGGGGGTCCTTGGCGCGGGCCGGAGACGTTTCGCTCTGTGCCCACGAGGCTGCTGGGCGCGGGCTAGACTGCAGCACCTCCCCACAAGGCTTGACTTGGGGCTCACGTTCTCTGGGGCCTCTCGAAATGTAGCTCCCGGAAGCAAGCAGGCCGTCGCTCTGGCCTCGTGGGGGAGCTCCAGCGGCGTCCCCCACATCTCTGCCGGCCTGCCCAGGACGCTAAAGAGCGGTGGGCAGTGACCGCAGGCACCATCTAGCTCCTCCCGGCGGGTGCTCCCCGAGGCGGCCCCTCCCAAGCTCTGGGGCTCCAGCCCTCCTCTCTGCACTGGGCACGGCTGTTTTGTGTGGTTTTCTCCTTTGTGCTGCTGCTGGCCGCCCCCCACCCCCACCCCCTGGCCCTTCTCATGGAGCTCCCCGCCCCTCCCACACGGGGCGACGGACCTGCCCTCCTGCCTCTCTTGTGGCCCCAGCTGGGCCCTATAGGGTCCACCCCTGATGATCGTTCCTCCTGCCTCAGGAGCCCTGGTGGCGCAGCAGTCAAGCATCTCCCTCAGAGGAAGCTATGGCCGGGAGGGCATGGCTCCCCAGGCAGGCTCTGTGGTCACTGAGGATGACGCTCCCCGCCACCACCGAGAGCCCTGTCTGACCCGACACTGGCGATGACGGCACTTTACAGGCTCCGGAAGGAGTGCTGGTGGTGTCATGATTACACTCTAGGATCAGCAGTTCAAACGCAGCAGCAGCACCAAGGGAGAAAGACAAGCCCCCCACCTCCCCAACAGAGTTTCAGGCTCAGAAACCAACCAGGGGCAGTTCTAGCCTGTCCCAGAGGGCCACTGTGGGCCAGCACCGACTTGATGGCAGTGCCTTTGGGTCTGGTTTGAGCCGTAGCCAGGTGGCGAGAGCAGAAGCCTGGATTTGGGCTCTTGGGTGCATGGGGGGTGGGAGGGGTGGGGGGGGATGGGCAGAGGGGTTATCTAGGGGCCATGGTGCCGCTGGCCCCTGGCACGTCCTGTGGTGAAGAGGCTCAGAGCATCTTCGTGGGGGCGCGTCGCTCCAGCCTCGCAGACCAGCGGGGAGCCAGCCTGTCCAGGGCCCTGAGGAAGCGCGGCCCTGTCTTCCAGGAGCGGCTTCCTGCCCGATGAGAGCCTGAGGCACCACATCCCTGTGAGCCACTGCTGGGACCAGAGCGAGCCACGGCTGTTCACGTGCGAGGCTGTGGCCGAGACGGCCCCTCCGCTGACTGCAGAGAGGCAGCCCCCGCCCACCGAGGGCTCGAAGCCCAGGGTATGCTGGCCACGTGCGCCCTGCGAGCGTGTGCGTGTGTGCACATGTCCACAGACCCGAGTGCACGCCTGCAGGTGACACTCACTGCCTGTGTGTGTACACACACGGGCACTCACTGTGTGCGTGTGCAGCCTGTGTGCTTGTGCAAACTGTGTGCGTGCATAAACTCAGGCCCTCACTGCGTGTGTGTGCAGACTGTGTGCGTGCGCAGACTCAGGCACTCACTCTGTGCATGTACAGACTGTGTACATGTACAGGCGGACACTCACTGCGTGTGTGCAGACCGCATGTGCAGACATGGACACTCACTACACGTGTGTGCGCAGTGTGTGTATACATACATGGGCACTCACGGTGTGCATGTGCAAACTGTGTGAGTGTGCAGACACGGGCACTCACCGCGTGTGTGTGCAGACTGTGTGCGTGTGTAGACACAGGCACTCACTGTGTGCATGTACAGACTGTGTGCATGTACACGCGGGCACTCACTGCATGTGTGTGCAGACCGCATGTGCAGACACGGGCACTCACTGCATGTGTGCGCAGACTGTGTGCATGCAGACTGTGTGCGTATACACACAGGGGCATTCACTATGTGCATGTGAAGTAGCAAGCATGAGCTACGAGCCAGGCTCAGACCCTCAGGCCCAGTAGACAGAAACATTATCCAGAACATACTCTCCATGAGCCAGAGTGGACCTGTGGCCTTCCTCGCTCCCAGCCTGCCCTCCCTCAGACCTCTCGCTGGGCCCTGGCCTCTGGTCTGCTACCTCTCCTACTGCGCTGCCCCCATCCCGTCAGGAACACAGCTCGCTGTGTACTGGCCATGTAGCAGTGCACGCTGTGAGGTCACTGCCGGGGTAACCTTGCCGTGGAACTCTTGTTCAGGCTCTGTTTCCGGTGGCCTCGTACATGGAGGGAGCTCAGAGCTCGCTTCCTGCTGACACCGAGGTCACTGCCCTCACCCTGACCATCACACTGCCCAGCTCCCCCGGGCCTGCAGACCCCCACGCATACAGCCTCAGCCCTCAGGCAGGGACTCCGGCACCCTGAGATGACCCCATCCACCCTGGCTGGCCTGCGTCTTGGTGACGCACCTCGTTCTCAAAGGATGTTGCTGTCTCAGCTCCCAAAGCCCATCCGTGAACCACAGCGCCCAGGTCCAGTGCAGCCGCCCTGGGAGTTCCCACACGCACACAGCTGCCAGTCGTGACGGGAGCAGGCAGCCTGTCTCCCTCGAGCCGAGGATGGGGACCTTGTGAACAGTGCGGTGCCTGACTCTCAGCGCTACTGGAGAAGGCATAGCTGTCTGAGATGACAGGCATGGGGTGTGCACTGAGAGTGACCGCTTGCCCCCGCCCCCCCCACTCCACCGTCCCCGCAGGCAGAGGTCATGGTGCTGTCCTTCTTCGCCCCAGAGGAGCACGGACTTCTGTTGCAGGACAGTTTTCCCCGACCAGCCGCCTTCCAGGCACTCCTGGGCGTCTCGGTGCCCCACTACTACTTTGCCAGGCGGGTGAGTAGACCAGGCTTTGATTCTTGACACCTTCGTGACCCGAGGGACAGGCAAAGCCTGCGATGTTCCCCTGCCTCTGGGGCTTAGCGGGACACTCCTGCTACCCCCTGGTAGGGCCCTGCAGGGCCGCGTGAACCTTAAAGGAAGGTCCTTGTTCCCCCATCCCTAGCACCACGGCATGAGGTCCTTCCTGCCCTCTAGTCTCAGCAGCACACCAAATGCAGAAACTGACCAGGTGGTGCAAGGGGCGGCTCTCAGCTCGTGTCTGCGTGTGGGGTCTCCTGGACCTCGCGCCGGCACAGCGTCCTGGACCTCGGGCTGGCAGAGTGTCCTGAGGCCGGATGAAAACACTCCAGCGTCCTTCAGGGGCGGGGGCACCCTCCTTCCTAACTCTTGGACCCCCTGGGAGTCCCGGATGCTCCCGCAGAGCTGGGGCCTCGGCTCCAGGTGGGGCATGAGCCTGGGGAGGGGGGGTGGACACCCGTTCCTCCCCCAGGGGCACGCTTCGCCTCCTCTTTCCTCCCCTCCCCTCCAGCCCAGGGGATGGGCAGGCACTGTGGCCGAGGGTTTGCCCCTGGGAGGCCACGGCTGACCGCGGCCGCCAGCATAAGCCCTTCTGTGGTGGCCTTGAATCGGCGGAGCAGGCATGGGCAGGCGGTGGTGCTGGGGGCCACGGTGGGAAGAGCAGGAGGGGCAGGCAGGGGGAGCCCGGGGCGAGACAGAGTGGCCCCTGTCTTTCCAGCCCGGGGAAGCAGACGCAGAGGGCGTCTCAGACGCCGGGCCTAGCCAGGCCCTCCAGATGGTGGGCACCAGGCCCCTGCGGGACTTTGTGGGACTAGAAGACTGTGACCGGCCTACCCGGGAGGCCATGCTCAACTTCAGCTTCTTCGTCGCCGTCGGGGACATGGACGAGGCCTTCAAGTCCATCAAGCTCATCAAGAGGTGAGGTGCCAGCTGCTAGGACAGGGGGGAGGGGGAGCGGCCAGTGGACGCCCGCCCGACGCCCCCCCTCCCATCCCACGGCAGCTGTGTAAGGGCAGGGCCTGTGGACTTCTGCACTGACACGGGCCTTGGTGGCGGCCTCCGCCAGCCTGTCGGCAGGTGGGCTCTCCGCGGTGCCTGGTCAGGGGGTGATGCATGGGCCTCTCACGCAATGATGGGGGCACTGGCGGCACCCCCCCCCCCGACCCGTTCCTGATGTGGGCGCTGGTGCTGCCCCTCCCACCTGGCCTGCAACCAGGCGGCCCCTGGGCTGTCTGCCATCTCAGGTGTTGTGGTCACTTCTGCGTGGAGAGCAGCCCTGCAGCTGGCACGCACGGGTGAGGCCCACGCTGCCCCAGTGGGCAGCAGGAGGCTCCCCACCCCCAGCAGGGTGATGTTGGTGTCCTGGGAGAGTGGCTGTGTGGCAGGGCGGACAGGAGCCGGGACAGCGGGCTGCCGGCCAGCACCCTGGCCTCCCAGGAGTTTCAGTAGCCAGCACCCCCCCCCCCCCCCCCCGCCCACTGCCATCCAACTGCCTGCCTTCCAGTTACCCCCGACAGAGCAGAGTTGCTCCCGCACCCGCGCCGGGCTGCCAGTCCTTACAGAAGCCGACAGGCCTTCTCCAGGGGGGTGGCTGACACCTTGCCCCTGCTCCAGCGCGCACCCCCGAGTGGTGGTCTCTTTACAACAGTCCCCACCTGCCCTGCGGACCAGAGCCCGGGGCTGCGGAGGGGCCAGGGCCTTCAGCATGAGGCGCCCTGCCCCACCGACATGGGCCGAGGGCCCTCTGGGCGCCTGTGTTGACACCCGCATGCCGGGCAGAAGCAGGCCAGTGTCGCCAGCGCCCCACCGAGAAGGGTCACCTCGCCATCTGCGGCTTCCAACTGACTGGGAGGGGCAGCGGGGCGGTGCCGTCTGACCTCGTGTAGCTGTGCAAGGTGGCTGTGGGGTGGACTGATGCCTGGTGGCCAGCACTGGACCCCAAAGTGTGGTCCAAGGGTGTCTTTCCCCTAGGGTGTGGATCCTCACCTGCCCAGAGGCATATTCATCCCGATCACACACCCGGACCCCCTCCCTCTGTGGGCTGTTGTGGTGCGGGGAGGGGGTATCCCTGGGTGTGGGACAGGGTATGTGGACCCCACAGGTTCCCTGTGGCCTCCTTGAGGGGTGCTCCTTCCCTACTCTCACAGTTAGAAAACAGACCCCGTCCCCTCCCTAAGCGACTTTAAGTGGGGCGGGGTGGGGGGAGCAGGGATGAGACTGCAGGCCGGGGCCACGAGAGTCCGGTGTTTTATTGAACTGAGAAGCTCAGAAGGTGGCTCCCGGAAAGCTGCTGGCGGTGGGGGGTGAGCTCTGGCTGGCTGCTCCTCTCTACTCTGCAGAATAAACAACCACCCCCCCCTCACAGGAGGGGGGGCAGGGAGGGGACTTGTGTGCCAGTGGGCATGAGCAGTAGTGGTGGCTACATAGGCGCTTCTGTGTGTACACACATGCGTGCGCTCACACTTGTGTGCACACCCTGCCCCTGAGGTCCCCACATACACATACGCACATCCTACATGTACACACGTCTGTATGTACCCCCAAATATACACATTAACCCCACTACGTATATATATTACCCACAAATACACATGCATCTGTATGTGTACACACACACATATATATATTACCCACCCACACACATAAATATACTCCCACACGTCCATGTCTACATCTCCACACATCCATACACATGCACACCTCCTCAGACTTAATGCACTCACAAATACGCCCCTCACCCCACCACCCACACAAATGTACATCTGCACACACCCACGCTCACACTCGTGCACACATCCATGTCTGTATCCCCATCCATGTCTGTACTACACACATCCGCCCCTGTATGTACACGTATGTACACCCGACACCTACACACACCCACAACCGCATTCCTACATGCACGCATGTGTATATACCCCTACATACATACGTATACATACGTCCCCACACTCAACCAGCTCACGTAACCATAGCCTGTTACTACACACACACACACACACACACACACACACACATATTCCTACACTTAGGGACATGCGAGTATATATCTGTATACTTACACCCATATATAGATCTCCTCATACGTACATACATACATATCCCTCCCTGCAGTGCACGTGTATGTGCAGGGCACACATGTGTGCCCCCGTGACCCTTGCCCACCCCGCCAGTCCCGGGCGAGCCTCTGGGCAGTGTCCCCGGCAGGGTGCTCCCTGGGCTGGGCCCTGCCCGCCCTGCCCCTCAGCGGGGCCAACTCAGCAGGGCGACTCCACGTACTCGTTGTCCGGCCCGCGGCGGAAGCGGGCGGCCAGGGAGCGGCGGATGACGATGACGCGAGGGGCCATGCAGTCCTCCCGGCGGTGCAGGACGTCCCAGATGAGGATGGCCGCAGCCAGGGTGGCCAGCAGGCAGGCGCCGATGTCCAGGTAGCAGGACCACGACAAGCTGGTGTAGGAGCCGACCCTGTAGAAGGTGACCAGGCCGATGACCAGCACAAAGCCTGTGGGGGGTGGGGGGACAGAGGGAGCTGCTCAGACCTGGGGCAGGGGTGGTGGGCAGCCCAGACACCCCGCCCGACCCTGAGAGGCCCTGGGATGGCGGCAGATGGGGGCAGCAGCAGGGACCAGTCCCTGGGGCATCACTCCCAGGGAGCTCGGCCCAGTGGGACCCTCTGGGTTTTTGACAGCTGGTGGGAGGCAGGCTAGCGTGGCAGGCCCCCGTGGACATGGGGGCAGCGCTGCCCTGCCCTGGCCACTTCACAGGAAACTAGGCTTCCAGCCAGCTCCCCCGTCGGATGGGATGGCCACAGCTGGAACGGGGGGCATGCCACTCCACCCGGGGGGCCTAGCGCAAGGAGGGGCGGCCACAGGCACAGACTGCAGCCCATTGGCATAGACAGGACGGAGGGACGGTGACCCCAAGGCCACCGCAAGGAAGCAGGAAGGAAGCAAGTGCTGGACACTCTGCAGGCTGACCTGCCGGCCCTGCCACGGCCGTGCAGGAAGTAGCTGTTTGCTTTGGAAACGGGAGTCCACAGCCGGGGCCGGCCCCACCCCACCCCCAGCTGGAACAGGTGCTCCAGAGTCCAGTAAGACCCCACTCCTGGGACCCTGTGCCAGAGTGTGGCCCAGTAGAGCCAAAGTGACCCTGACCCGCCTGCGGCGCCCCCATTTAGACTGCTGTTCTAGGGCCAGCATGCTCTCAAGGGGGAATGGCAGAGGGGCGGGCCACGGCCGGCCAGAGGCACAGATGCCCATGTACCCCCCGCTGAAGCCTGCCCTCCCGGCCCCCTGGGGCCCTTGCTGGGGCTGGTGTCAGTGGGTCCCCGGCCGCGGCAGGAAGCACATTGCCAGGCCCCAGGCAGGGGAGGGAGGAGAGGGTCCTTGTGACGGTGGTGGAGGGTGGACAGGGGTCTGCAGAGCAAGGCAAGAGGCTCCCCTTGCCTACGGCTGAGCGAGTCTGTGTCTCTGGGACAGTCTTCACATCCCCGGGGGAAAGTCCTCGGAGCCCCAGTGCCAGAGGGGGCAGCGGGAGCCCTGTGAGCCAGTCCCTGGCGTCTCCGCTTCCTGACCAGCTCTGTCCCCCAGGGGCCCCAGCCTTGGCCAGCCCGCCCCCAGGTAGCAGCAGCCCCATCCCCTGGCCTAGGCAGGATTTCCTGGCGCCCAGCAGTCTCTCCCGCCAGCTTAGAACGGGCCCCGCGCAGGAAAGAACCTCGCTCTAAAATTAGCCCTGAGAAGAAAGGGGCAGTACCACCCCTTGGGCTGTTTGTCCACAGAGCCCGTCTGGACAGGGCCACGCGTTTCCTCCCGGAAGAACCGGCCCGGAGCTGGGTCCGACAGTCCCAGGCACTGCGCGCTGTGGGGCAAGTGGGCCGCATGGGACCCCGCTCGCGTCGGAGAGCAGAGCGGTCACTTTGAGGACCGGGGTGCACCTGACACAAACTCCCAGCCAAAGCCACAGCTGTGGGGTCTGCACGGAGCCCAGGCGGCCCTGTAGGACGGACGGATGGACAAACGTGGCAGGACCAACCGCCCCTGCGGGCCCCCGAGCTCCTGAGCCTCGTCCTTCCCTCCTGCTGACCTGCAGCGAGCAGAGCAAGGACGCACCGCACCACTAGGTGCGGGGAAGTCAGAGGCTGGGCCGGGAGAAGAGAGCTGAGAAGGGAGGCCTTTGAGTGGAAGCGTGCCCAGCACAAGCTGGGAGCTCCAGGAGAAGAAGCAAGCCGGACAGGCAGGGCAGGGCAGAGCGCTCCACAGCAGTAAGGGGAGGAAACTGAGGCAGGGGCCGGCTTAGGACGCACCTGGCATTTGTGCTGGCCATCAGCATGGGGCCAGGCAGGGACCTGGAGTCACCACCAACCTGTCTACAGTGCAGGAGAGCTTGGGGGCCTCTCCATGGGCCAAAAATGGCGGCTGAGGGGGGTGTCAGGAGTCCCTTCCACTGGTCTCCCTTGCACGCCCATCTGTGGGGAAGCCCAGACTCCCGTCTGCACACTCAAGCACCGCCCCGTCGCGCTGCAGTCCAGGCTGGTCCCCACAGGGGCGCAGGGGGAAGTGCCATCCCTCCCCAGGCCAAGTGCCCCTCCTGCCCCAGCCATCATACTCACTGGCCAGCTGGAATGCTGCGGCCATGGCCTCCTCCCAGCAAGAGGACTCGGGTGACAGTAGCGGCAGGCCGGCCAGGCCCAGCACGAAGGCCAGCTGCCCGGCGGCGAGCGCCGCGGTGGCCACCAGATTGCAGGCACGCATCATGTCGAACTGCACTGTGGGAGGGGGAGGGGATGCGGTGGTCAGTGCGGCCCGCACGCTCCCCCCCCCCCCCCCCCCCCCCCCCCCCCCCCCCCCCCGCCTCCAAGGTGCCCACGGGAAGAGAAGGCCGAGGTCAGAGTTTCCCAGGCTCCCCAGAGTGCCCATAGGCAGAGAAGTTAGCCCAGTTTATGCGCCCATCCAGAAAGTCCCCCACCCCCACTCCACCCTGACCACAGTGTGTAGGCCAGCCCCGGGGGTCCCACCCACCCAGGGGGCGGGCCTGCCATCTCCTTTCTCAGGTGCGCGGGGCAGGGGCTGGGTGGCCGTCCCCCAGGTGGAGCCTGGATGGGCCCTGCACAGTGGGCCCTGCACCTGCTGGCCTGGTGTGGAGAAAAGCATCTTGGGACGCGCCGAGCAGGGGGTCCTGGAACTAGGGGCATCTCTCAAGTGCGTGCCCGCTTCATATGTCCCGGGGGTGGGTCTGCACCAAGGTCTCACAGGCCAGTTCTGGACCCTGCCAGGGCCCAGAGGATGTCCCAGGCCCCTGACCAGCGCGCAGAAAAGTCTCTGGCCACGAGGGGCCAAGACACACAGCTGGCTAAAACTGGTGGACAGAGCTGCTGTTCCTCAGGCAGTGTCACTTGGGGCAGCCAGTGTTGGACACTCGAGGGCTGGCCAAGGTGACCTGTGTGGCCTGCTCAACCCCTTTCAGAGGAACTGGCTCACGTGTGAACAGAGGGTCACTGCTTAGGCACTGGGGCCACTGCCCCTGCCCTGGGTGGGTGGGAGGGAGGGAGGTGATCCAAAATTGCCCCAAATGCTCGGGGGTAGGGGTGGGGGTGGGCAGAGATAGGCACACAGGACAAGAGGTGGGGACAGGTAAATGGAAATGAGACAGATGACAGTAAGGAGGGAGAGGCTAGGACAAGTGAAGACAGATGGGGACAGGTGAGGTCAGTTGGGGACCCCCGGGGGTGTCTGTAGAAAAGTGTGGTCAGGTGAGTGGAGTCCAAGGGCGCCCCAAGAAGGGACTTGGGGTCATGGACAGCCAGGTCAGCAGCCCCACAGGGACTTGGCGGGGGGGTTGCAGTGAGGGTCTAGGCAGGGGTAGAAGGTCCAGTGGTCTGTCCCCTTGGTTCCCAGGAGCAAGGCCCCTCCTGTGGGTGGTGGGGGTCAGGCAGCGAGAGTCCATGCAATGTGTTCACAGGCAGCGTCCCTCGGCCCCCAGAGGGAGCAGGACTGGAGCCTGCGCCGTGGACAGACGGGAAGGGCTGAGGCCAGGGCTGCCGGGGTAGGAGGCTGGCCCAGAAGGGATTCTGCCGTCCAGGCTCAGCCTGGGCCTGCCTCTCAGGCTGTCTCTGCCCCCGGCCCTGTGAGAGTTCTTTTCCCACGTACCTCTGCAAAGGTGGGGAGGGGGGAGGGGGAGGGGGCGGTGCCTGAGGCTGGGCAGGTGTGGGGACCACAGTGGCAGGCCGCCCTGTGACCCGGATGTGGGCATGGCAGGCATGGAGACAGGTATGTGGTCAGCAAGCCCAGGCCACACCCGCTCTGGTCACCCCAGGCCTGGCACCCCCCAGCGAGGTGTCCCTCAGAGTTGCCCCTAGAGTAGCATCTGGAGCCGCCCCCCCCCCCCCGGCCCCCGCCCCACTGCCCGTCCCCTCCACCCACCCTGGCCCTTCCCCTCAATCCCTGGGGTCTTAAGGCCCCCGCCCGCCCCCGCGGACTCACGTCTGACGGTGGCCCGCGCCTCCTGGAAGCCCGCCGCCTCGGAGCCCCAGCCCAAGGCCTCGCATTCTTGCTCGCTGGCTGGCTCAGCCCGGGGCCCGGGCCCAGGGCCCCCCCGCGCCCTGTCCGGCAGCCAGCAGGCCCTCCAGAGCCCCACGCCGCGCCGCCGCCCGTCCTCCAGCGTCTGGCACACCCAGTGCGTGGTGAAGGCCGCCGCGTTGTTGAGCACCAGGGACACGAGGGCCACCAGCACGGCCGAGGCCACCAGCTTCTGGGCGGTCATGGCCCGTGGCCTCGCTGTCCTCCGCAGGGAACTGGACGAGGGCCGAGGGGACCGAACGGTGCTGGGCGGCTAGAGGACGTCGCCGCTCATCCTCGGGCCGCCACGCTCACCCCTCCTCCTGCGCCTGCAGCAGGGCCAGGCCGGGGCAGGGCGGCCTCCCCGCAGGGCCCATGCCGAGGACCAGGACGCACTCGGGGCCCAGGGTCCTGCAGGGCCTTCCCCGGGCGCGGGGACTGCGGATCTCTGCCCTGCTGCGGGCCGGCCCGGAGCAGAGGGTCACTCGGGGGTGGGGGTGGGGCAGCGGCCACACGCCTGGGGGCAGGCTGCTGGCGGGTCCCCCGGGGAGAGCAGGGGTGCGTGCGGTGGCCAGCGGTCCGAGCCGGTGCCCTCTGCAGAGCCGCTGTGGCTGTCCCCGAGGCAGCAGCTGCAGCGAGGAAGTGAGTGTGCGTGAGTGTGAGCCGGCCAGCACGCTCTTCCCCTGTCTCCTGGTCAGAGGAAGTGCTTGTTTTTGAGGCTGTTTTTGGTGAGCCCAGGGCGTAACCAACTCCAACAAACAGTGCCAGACCCCAGCAGGATGTGCTTCCTGGGGGGAGGGGCTGGGGCCCTGCCGGGCGCCCCTCCTTCTCCCTGTCTGGGGGGGGGGGGGAGCCACCCCCAGGGCCCGTGATGGGGAGGGGGCATTGTGTCCTGGGAGTCTAATGGATGTGGCAGCAGGGATCTCTCTGCCCCTCTCCCACGCCGACCCAGACTTCCATGGCCCTGCCTACAGCCCCCCTCCTCCTGCCCTCCCCAGCACCACCAGATGCCAGTAAGGCGCTGCTTGAGGCCCCAGACCCCTGCTCCAGCTCGCACCACAGGAGACCCTGCAACGACCCCCATCCACACCCTCCAACAAGGCCCCCAGCTACGGCCAGCCCACTGTGCCACGCTGAAGGCTGTGGGCGTGTCCTGGCTCCCCCCCAAAGCCTCCAACTCCAAGAACTGTGGATTCTTCCAGAAGGCCAGCCCAGCCCACTCCCCCGCTTTGCCAGACGGCTAGATGATGAAGTGCAGATGGGGACATGTGCTGCGGCGGCTCCCAGCAGGCCCCGCGTCTAGTCTGGAACCCTCCCTCATTCCGGGTCCTGCCGCGTGAGCCTCCCAAAGCCCCTGCCCACCTCTCAGGCATCTCTGACCACCTTGCCAACAACACGTCTCCCTCCCACTCCCGGGGGCAGCCTGTCTGCCCCAGCAAAGGGCTGGAGAGCACAGAGCCAAGTTCCCCCCCCCCCCACCCTCATAGCAAGACCCAGGTGCCCTGGAGCGCACCTTGGGCACCCCTGGACCAGCTGGCCTTTGTCAAAACGAGCATAGCTGCAGGGCACCTGTCACCCCACCCCTCCATGGCAGTCGGGGTCCCGTGGGTGTTGGGTCCTGAGGGTCCTCAGGTCACTCACGGCACTGGGTGGGGGCACCAGAGGACCCTGGGCCTAGCCCGTGTTGGGAAGGAGAGGCAGCCAGGGCCTGGGGCAGGGTGGTGAGACCCAAGCAACACACACCTCACAGACATGCACAGGTGCACTCATGTGCCCAGGCAGTCCAAGCCCACACCTGCAGGAACACACACGTGCTCGTGGTCCCACCACAGCTCCCTGCCTTCGCCCAGCAGAGGGAAAGGCCCTTGGTGGGACCCCGCATGTCCAGAGTCCTAGGTAGTGACCTCTGCAGTCACTACAGGGGACAGGCCTCTCGTATTTGGGCTTGTTTGCAAGACACCCACCCCCCCCCCACACACACACACACACACAAGCTGCAAAAAATAGTCCTTTAAGGATCAGATGGGAGGGAGGCACTGGATGTGTTGAGAAAGGGCCTGAAGTGTGAGGGGGAGGGGCCTCTTTTCAGCTGGCCACCTTGGGATGCCCCCATCTGCCCCACTGGCCTGTGTCACCCCATCTCCTCCGCGTGTGTGGCGTGTGCAGGCATACATGCCCCATGTGTGTGAACCAGCCTGTCAGACCCCCTGCCACCCCGGAGGCCTGGGAACCTCACGCCTCAGATACCACCCTCTGGCTGGGGCGGGGAGGAGGGTGGGGATGGGTAACGGCAACTGCTTCTCCTTGGGGTGGTGCTGCTTGGCCCGCGACCTGTGTGAGAGAGACACTGAGTGGTGTGTTTGTGTGTACGTCTGTCTGTGCCTGTATGAGTGCATGGATGTCCGTGTCCATGTGTGGCTGTACAGTAGTAGGGTGGGGTATAAGTGGTATGTAAGGGGGTATGTACAAGTATGTGTACCCAGGAGGGGTGGCAGAGGTGTAAGACTGTAGTGTGACCATGTGTGCGTATGGTTCTGTGCAGCGAGCACGTGCGTGTGTCTGTGTGGAGGGCGGGCATGCGACCGTGTGCTGTACCTGTGTGCTTGCCCGTGTGTGGTGATGGGGCGCGGGAGAGACTCCGGGTGCACCGTGTGAGGCGCAGGTGTGGCCGCAGGTCGTGGGACAGACACACCAGCAGGAGCCAGAGTTTGGCCATCTGGACAGGACAGCTATCTGGCCCCGTCCCTTGGCCTGCAGGGC
This sequence comes from Nesogale talazaci, assembly GCA_004026705.1. Lineage (NCBI taxonomy): Eukaryota > Metazoa > Chordata > Mammalia > Afrosoricida > Tenrecidae > Nesogale > Nesogale talazaci. The sequence continues at coordinate 13,674 of PVJH01026547.1, forward strand.
CACCAGGGCTCCTGGGGAAAGAGTGGGGACAGTGTGTACAGGTGGGGGGGGGGGCTCTAACCACTCTCGGGCTTCCCCACCGAGGCCTCTTGGGGGCAGAAGTGGCCGAGCCCTGCTGTGCTGTGGGGCACAGGGTGGGAGGGACCAGGCCCTGTCCCATGTCACCCTATCCTGGCCTGGGAGACAGGGTGTGGTGTGAAGGGACATGGCCAGGAGTTCTCACCGCGCCCCCCTCCTGCCTTCCCCCTTCCCGCCCCGCAGTGAGGCCGTCTGGGAGAACATGGCGCGCATGTGTGTGAAGACCCAGCGGCTGGACGTGGCCCGCGTCTGCCTGGGGAACATGGGCCACGCCCGCGGGGCCCGGGCCATGCGGGAGGCCGAGCAGGAGCCCGAGCTCGAGGCCCGGGTGGCTGCCCTGGCCGTGCAGCTGGGCATGCTGGTGAGCGGACGGTGGGCGGGGTGTGGCCGGGAGGGCTACCAGGGAGCCCAGTCCTCGGGCTTTCTTTGTGTCCGTTCACACCCCCCCACCCCACCCCTGCTTTATCTATAATGAGGTAGTGTGGATCAGGTGGGAGGGGCTTAGGACCACGCCCCCGCCCCGCCCCGCCCCCGGCTCATGCCCAAGCCTACCCATCCGCATCCTCTGCCACCTCTGACCGCGGCCCGCTGGTGTCCGGCAGGAGGACGCCGAGCAGCTCTACCGGAAGTGCCGGCGCTACGACCTCCTGAACAAGTTCTACCAGGCCTCGGGCCAGTGGCAGAAGGCCGTGGAGGTGGCCGAGCGGCACGACCGCGTCCACCTGCGCACCACCTACTACAACTACGCCAAGCACCTGGAGGCCAGCTCCGAGTGCAGCCTGGCCCTCGGCTAGTGAGCAGGCGGAGGGGGGCGAGGCGTCCGGGCCCGGCGGGGGGCACTCGGGGGCCTGGCGGGCCGCGGGCTTCCAGGCGTGGAGGGAAGCTCCTCTCCCCCAGGGCCGGCCGTCAGCCGGTGCGCGCTGGAGCCATCGCCCTGGCCGGGCCCAGCCTGCCCCCGACGGGGCTCTCCCTACCCAGACCCCCCCGGCCCGGGGTGCACCGCAGAGGGGCATGTGCAGAACGCCCCTCCCCGCCCCCCAGCGCTGCCTCTGTGTGTCCTCAGCTACGAGAAGTCGGACACCCACCGGTTCGAGGTGCCCCGCATGCTGGCCGAGGACCTGCAGTCCCTCGAGCACTACATCAACCGGATGCGCGACAAGTGGGTGGGGTGTGCAGCGGGGGGTGGGGGGGTGCTGGGACCCGGATGAGGGTCGGAGGGCTCAGCCGAGCGTCCCCCAGGACCCTGTGGCGGTGGTGGGCGCAGTACCTGGAGAGCCAGGCGGAGATGGAGGCGGCGCTGCGCTACTACGAGCTGGCGCGGGACTACTTCTCGCTCGTGCGCATCCACTGTTTCCAGGGCAACACCCAGAAGGTGGGCGGCCCGGGGAGGGCCGGCGGGCGTGGGAGGGCGGGCGGCGGCGGCGCCCGGAGGGTCCAGCCGGTGCCACTCGCTGCCCGCAGGCGGCGGAGATCGCCAACGAGTCGGGGAACTGGGCGGCGTCCTACCACGTGGCGCGGCAGTACGAGAGCCAGGAGGAGGTCCGGCAGGCCGTGCACTTCTACACGCGGGCGCAGGCCTTCAACAACGCCATCCGCCTCTGCAGGGTGGGTCCCCGGCCGGAACCCCGCCTGTGCTGGACCCCACCCTCGTGGGCCTCCTGGGGCCGCCCACACCTGCACAAGTCCAGAAGCGGCTCAGCAGGGCCCCACCCGCTCAGAGCACTCTAGGGGAGGGTCTTGCCTCCTCCCAGCTGGCCTCTGGTGGCCCCAGAAGACCGGGGCTGGGGGTCACTTCCCTGGTCTCTGACTCTGTGTCCCGGGTGCTCCGGCCACTCCCACACTGCCCCCCAACAACACACAGGCCCCAGCAGCTAGGCCTCCATCCCCTCCCTGTTTTTGGTGTGTGTGGGGGGAGACACAGCCCCATGGGACCAGCCCCACACCTGCCTCCAGAACCAGGGCAGCGTGGGGAGCCCTCCCCGCCCGGGCGACTGCGGTGCAGATCCGTGACCACAGCACTCTGATGTCCTGCCCCTGGCTGCCCCCCCCACCCCCCAGGAGAACGGGCTGGACGACCAGCTCATGAACCTGGCCCTCCTGAGCTCCCCCAAGGACATGATCGAGGTGGCGCGCTTCTACGAGGAGAAGGGAGAGCAGATGGACCGGGCGGTCATGCTGTACCACAAGGTGGGCGCCGGCCTGCGGGGGTGGGGGCTGGCCTGCGAGGTCCGGCGGGGGCACTCAGAGCCGTTGGGTCCCGCAGGCTGGCTACTTCTCCAAGGCCCTGGAGCTGGCCTTCGCCACCCAGCAGTTCGTGGCCCTGCAGCTCATCGCCGAGGACCTGGACGAGGAGTCGGACCCCGAGCTGCTGGCCCGCTGCTCCGACTTCTTCACCGAGCACAGCCAGTACGAGAAGGCCGTGGAGCTGCTGCTGGCCGCCAAGAAGGTGCCCGCCGGGGCCCGCGCCCCCTCCCTCCCCCTTGCAGGGCCCGGCCGTCCAGGGAAGCTGCCCACCCGTGGGCAGGTGCCCGTCCTGCCCCCTCCCACTGCCCTGGCAGGGTGGGGGCCCCAAGCCCTGCAGCCCAGCCCCCGTCTCGGCCCCCACAGTACCACGAGGCCCTGCAGCTCTGCCTGGAGCAGAACATGACCATCACCGAGGAGATGGCCGAGAAGATGACCGTGGCCAAGGACTCGCCGGAGCTGTCGGAAGCGGCCCGGCGCGACCTGCTGGAGCAGGTGGCCAACTGCTGCATGCGCCAGGGCAGCTACCACCTGGCCACCAAGAAGTACACACAGGCGGGCAACAAGCTGAAGGTGGGCGCCAGCAAGGGCTCCGGGCAAAGCGGGCGGGGGCCGGGCCTGCCTCGCGGTCCTCTGCCCGCGCCGGACACCCCCCACCGGCGCCCTCTGCCTCCACTCCTCCTACCCGGCCAAGCTGGCTCCCCCAGCCCAGCCCGCTCCCCCCCCACCCCCCAAGGCCTCATGCTGAGCACCCGTGGTGCCTGCCCAGGCCATGAGGGCGCTGCTCAAGTCCGGGGACACGGAGAGGATCGTGTTCTTCGCGGGCGTGTCGCGGCAGAAGGAACTCTACGTCATAGCGGCCAACTACCTGCAGTCTCTGGACTGGCGCAAGGAGCCCGAGATCATGAAGAACATCATCAGCTTCTACACCAAGGGCCGGGCCCTGGACCTCCTGGCCGGCTTCTACGACGCCTGTGCCCAGGTGCCCACCCTCCCAGGGCACCGGTGGGTGGGCGAGGGGGAGGGACGGACGGCCCCAGGGTCTCAGCGTCCCTGCCGCCCAGGTGGAGATTGACGAGTACCAGAACTACGACAAGGCCCACGGCGCGCTGACCGAGGCTTACAAGTGCCTGTCTAGGGCCAAGGCCAAGAACCCGCTGGACCAGGAGGCGCAGCTGGCCCAGCTGCAGAGCAAGATGACGCTGGTGAAGCGCTTCATCCAGGCCCGCAGGTGCGCCCAGGCCACATGCGCGCTCTCTCTCTCGCTCATGCAGCACCGAACAGTCGGGGTGAGGGGGTGTCAGCTCTGGGCGTCAGCAGGACCCTTCCCTGCGCAGGGACAGACGGGGACCGTGGTCCGAGCGCCCCCAACCTTCCTGCCGGCCTCTGGCTCTGCCGAGCAGCCCACGGGAAGCTGGGGCTTGCCCCGCCCCCCGACGGCAGGTCTCCGTCTCCCTGGCTCTGGGCTCCCAGCCCTGCTTCTGGCTGGGCCTTGGGTTCCCTGGGCCCCCTCTGCTCACAGGAGGCCGCCCCCGCCAGCCCCCCCCTCCAGGTCAGGTCAGCTGGGCAGCGCCCGTGTCTCAGGGCGTGGGCTCACGGCACCCCTGCCCCCAGGACCTACGCTGAGGACACTAAGGAGGCTGTGCGGCAATGCGAGCTGCTGCTGGAGGAGCCGGGCCTGGACAGGAGCGTCCGCGTGGGGGACATCCTGGGCTTCCTGGTGGAGCACTTCCTGCAGCTCGGGGAGCACCAGGCGGTGAGGCCGGGCAGTGGGTGGCTGGCCAGGGCTGCCGGCAGGTCCTGGCAGTGACATGGGCAGGCATCACCTGGGCTGGGGGCTTACTTATTTAGGTACTTCCCCTTGCTGGGAGTGTTATTCGCTGGCAGGTTTTTGTGGGAGACAGGTTTGCAAACCTCTTGCCGAGATGCCTGGGGGGGTTTATTGCTGGGGCACAGCTTTGTCAGCAACTGTCCGGCTTCTCCTAAAGTGGTGGCGTCATTGGCACGGCCACCGGCCAGCCACTTGGCCTCTTGGTGGGCGCAGGCATCGTCGGTGACTTCAGTTCAGCGATGGCCAGGGGCCGGTAGTATCTCACCAACCCTTGAAGGACTGGCTGGATGTGCCCTGGTGCGTTCCAAAACTCACTCCAAACAGACGTGGGCGGCCCGTCTTACGGGCTTCTTCATGGCCTAACCCACCCTGGCCTGTGACCACCCTTGCCGGGGGGCATGCACCCCCAGGGGTTGTCTGGGACCCCCCTGAAGACGGACAATGTCATGCGTGTTGGAGCTCTTGGCTGCAATCCCACCAGCTGCTCCCGGGGAGACGCAGGATGTGCCGGCCGAGCGCGGCCCCTGTCGGGGGAGCTGAAGCAGAACCAACTCAAGCTTTCTGAAGGAGGAGCCTGCAGAGGGCCAGGGGAGGGGCCCTGAGACCCCCCTCTGCCTCTTGCACTCCTGGCTCTAGTCTAGCCTTTACCGTCAGAACCGCGACTTCCCTTTTGTCATCTCGAGAAGCACAGACTATGCTGGTCACACTCTTGGGGACAGCAGTGCCCCATGGCGCAGCCCGGTGTGCCACGCCAGCCGTGTGTGTCCTAGGTCTGGGGAATCAGTGTGCCACATAGCGCCTCCCGGTGTCGGCACAGCACACAGGTGCCAGCTGCCCTCAGAGGCTGTGGCCGGCAGGCCTGCGCGGTGCAGCCCTCCGTAATGCAGGTCTCTGACCGTAACGCCGCCCTGTCCAATGCAGGCCTACAAGTACCTGGAGGAGATGCGCACAAGGCTGCCGGCGGCCAACCTGCCCTACTATGTGAGCCAGCGCACTGCCGACGCCGTGCACCAGGGCCTGGGCCTCCCGCTGGCCCGCCTGGGGCCCGAGTGTGTCAGCCACAGCAGTGCCGAGGACCATGGGGAGGAGGAGGTGGTGGAAGAGGTGGACGACTCCTGACCACCATGCCCCCTCCCCCCCTCCTCCCGGGATATGTGGTCGGGAGTGGCCAGCAGTTTCACCACCCACGTTCGTGGACAAGGACATGGGGCTTTCCCTCCCCCCACAGGAGGTGCAGGACATTCTAGATCATCCACTCTGAGGCTCCACCCTTGGGCCTTTGGTGGGAAGGTGCCCACACGGGAGCTGGCTTCACTGTCCCATGACATGATGAGCTGCAGGACCTGAGGAGCTTCTAGAACGTGAACCAGTGGCACAGCGGGAGGGCTGGGGTACAGAGTCGTTCTGATCGCTGTCACCCACGTGCCAGGACGGCTGTGGGTTCCCAAGGGCCCTCCCTCCACCCTCAGCCACCCCCATAGACAGAAGCACTTTTCTACAACTGCAATAAAGTATATTTTGTCCAAGGCTGTGTGCCTCCCCTTCCATGGCTCTTAAGGCCTCCCCAGAGCCCAGAAACCTGGGGAGCTCCTGCGGCCAACACCCCGCTTCCTCCAGTCCACTGCGCATGGGCAGGTGGACAGTGGGCCCAGGAGGGTGTGAGACTGGGCAGCAGTGCCCCCTTGTGGACCCTTCTGGGTGCCTGCTCAGCTGTAGTCTAACCGGCCGGTGCCCAGAGCCACACAAGGCACACGGGCCCTGGCTACCCCGGGGTCCCTGCATATCCTGAGTCTACTGGGCTGGCTGGGCAGGCGCTAGGCCAGCTCTGTCTGGGACTGCGCAGTGTGGCCGGCCAGGTCAGCAGCCAGGGTTTGGTCGCACAGGATGATCCAGAGAGGGCTAGGGCGGGCGAGGGAGCAGCGGGTCCCTGAGCTTCTCAGTGAGCAGCAGCGCCCGCACGGCCAGTGCCCTGCAGTCCCCGTCGGGGTCTTCCTCAGCCACATCTGCCGGACAAGGGAGTGGGCAGGCTGGTTGGGCACCGCAGGGCAGGACCTGCCGAAACCTTCTGCAGAGCCCAGCCTACCCTAGGGTGTTCCCCGGGAGACCAGACAGCAGCCAGCACAAGAGCTGCAAGCTGGGGGCACCATCAGGAAAGCTCCCCACCACAACAGAGGGAGGACTGGGCAAAAGGACCCTCCCCCCATAAACCAACCTTCTTCACTCCATATCCAGGACACCCCTCCCTCTCCCCAGTGCCTCCTGGAACTGCTGCCAAGGACCACCCTGAGGATCAACTCCAGGGGTCCAGCCACCTCCCACTGCCTCTCGGGGCCGCATGCCCGTCTCACCGGCCAGCCAGGCCCGGGCCTCCAGCAGCTCCTCCAGCAGCTCCTCCAGCAGCCGCTCAGCGGGCACGCTCAGCAGGACAGAAGCCGTGGCTGACAGCAGGCCCTGGCGCACATAGCTGGGGGTGGGGCAGGTGTGAGGCCCGGCTCCCCCAGCTCCCCGCCAGGTGCAGCACCCCTCACACCAGAGGCAACTCACGTGTCGGTGTGGAAGCGCAGGGCCCACACGAAGCCCAGCAGTGCCTTGGCCATGGGCACAGCCACCTGGGGACAGTGGGTGGGGTGTGGGGCGTAAGGACTGACAGAGCCAGAGCTCCCTGCCCAGCCCCACCCCGAGGGGGCCCAGCTGACAGCGGCCGGGCCTCCCACTCACCGTGGTGTTCACAGCCAAGTACATCAGGGACCCCAGGGTGCGGGTCAGCTGGCCCAGGACCAGGTGGTCATTGCCCAGAAGGTCAAAGGTCACCAGAGGCCTACAGCGTAGAAGCCAGTGGTGGGCACACAGGGCTGGTTCACTCGTGGAAGCCCCCAGCCAACCCCTCAGGTATGGAAGCCCATGGCCCCAACTCCGAGCCCCCACCTGTCGAAGCGCTGGATGAGGGGGAAGAAGAAGCAGCCGGCCACGGCACCGAACTCGTTAGGGCCGCATGCTGGGGGCGGCTTGCGGGGGCACTGCCAAGATGAAATGTGTGGTGAGGACATGCCGCCCCCCGCATGCGGCCCCCCAGCCCTGCAGGTGAGCTGCCTGGCCACCCTGCGGCGACGCCCACGGGCCTGGCCCACCTGGGAGAGGCGTCGGGTCTTGCCCCTGACTCGCTCTTCCACCACTGCCCGCCAGTCTGCAGGTGGCGCTCCACTGGGTGGGGAGGCGGGCAGGGCTGGCCGGCCTCGGCCGCCAGGGCCAGCGGGGGGATGCAGGGACACTCTGCTGCTGCGCCCCGGCCGAGACAGCTCCTGGGCGGCCAGGGTCAGGACCTGCAGGGGAGACGGGCAGCTCCGCTGTCCTTCATGTTCAGGGTCACAGGCAGGCAACTGAAACTGGAAATGCAGGGGGGGCGGGGCAGCCCTGGCCCTCCCCAACGGTGCCCACTGGTTGGCCCTGGAGGGGGGCAGGCAGATACCTCTCCTGGACCAGGGTCCTGCTGCCCACCTCCCCATTGCCACGACCCCTCCAGGAAGCCACGGTGGAGGAGCTGAGTCGGGCGGCTCCTGGTGATGGAGGAGAGGGCAGGGCAGCTGGCCGGAGCCTCGGCACATGGGCTCTCAGGAGCTGGGCCCCTGGGGCCGTCTTCCTACCTGCATGGTGGGAGCCCACAGCCTCACAAAAGACTGCCTGGATGAGACTCCGACTCTCAGACCTTGACCTGCACCTCAGGGCCAGGAGGGAGCCCCTCTGGCTGTCGGGCCATCCAGAGCCCAGCAGAAGAGAGGCCTGGAGACCCACATTGGGGGAACAGTGCCGTCGTGCCCCGAGGCTCGCTCATCCAGGGTCAGCCGAGAACCTCGGCCAGCTGCTGCCCCGCCCAGCACCATGATCCGGCCCCACCACCCAGGGCAGGTGCATCCCGCTCACCTCCAGGATGTCCAGGCGCTGGCGCAGGCTGTAGTTCAGGGCGTAGAACTGCGCCGCCAGGTACTCTGCCACCTGCCCCAGCACACGGCAGCCTGTCAGCCCGGGCCGGGGCAGGACGAGGGCCCTCGCCCCCCGCCCTGGCCCCCCAGTACTCACCCTGGCTGGGTCTGTGACCGTGACAGTGACCAGGGCTCCTCGGCGCAGCCCTTCAAAGCCTGCCACGCACGTCTTCTCCTCCAGGTGCAGGAGCACCTGGGCCAACTCCACACTCACCTACGGGAAGCACCTTCTCAGAGCCACCCTGCTGTGCCGGAGGGGCAGCCCTTCTCACTTCCCACCCTCTGGGCTCCTGACAGCGTGCCTCCCCCACACAGCCTGGGGACCCCCCGGAGACAGCCCGAAGCCCCTGCTCACCCCTGCTCACCTCCCGGGCGGCTGCGGGGCTGCGGCAGACCAGGCCTTTGAGCGCCCGCAGCGCCGCCTCCCAGCGCTCCCAGTCCTCCGAGGTCCGCAGCGCTGCACAGAACCACACGGGCCAGCCGCCTCAGGGCAGTGCACCCGGGGGGTGGGGGCAGGACACCCTCCCCCAGGCTCCACCGGCTCAGGACCCAGCTTCGGGCCTTGGTGGGCCAGGGGAGGGAGGGGTGCACGCAGCTCACCTTCCAGGCAGTCCCGGATATACACAGGCGCCTTGCTGCTCCTCAGCTCCTTGTCCCCTGACATGTCGTAGGGGACAAACTCATCATCGCTGTGAAGGAGACCAAGCGCAAGGTGAGCCCTGAGCAAGACCAGGAAGGCGGGGGACGGGGCAGAGGGTCTGGGGAGAGCTACACCCACCTGTCTAGCTCGGAGTCTGACCTCTCAGGCTGCAGGGGGGGCGTGCCCGCGTCCCCACTCTCACTGCCAGAGGTCTCTGTGGCAACGGACTCCGCAGACAGGCTTTGGGGAGACACGGGGCAGCCCGTCAAGGACCCCCTGCAGTTCTGTCAATCCCACCAGGCGCCCAGGCAGCCCCTCCCCCACCCCATGTCGTGGTGGAAGCAACCGCGTGCCTTGGCCCCCGGGGAACCTCACCCCGACGCGGCGGCGGGACCGCCGTCCACAGGCTGGGGAGCCATCAAGGCCAGCAGCTCTCGGGTCAATTCGTCTTCCTCGTACTGGACGCGCACAGAGGGGCAATCGGCTGAGCTTGACCGAGGAGCAAGGCCCGCGCTCCCGTGCCGCAGAAGCATTGTGACCCAGGGAGGAGGGCACCCGGTGAGCTTCCCCCAGACAGAGACAGCAGCCCCAGGGGGGCAGAGCACCCGGGCCCAGGCTGACCAAGACAGACCCCGGGGGCCGGCGGGGGGGAGGGAGGAGGAGGCCTGCCCACTGTGGCCCGGGGCCTGGTGCTGTGCATCAGGGAGAAGGCAGGCCAGGTGGAGGGCAGCTAACAGGCTGGTTTCAGAGCCTAGGCCGCAGACACATCCGGGCAGGCACACCTTGCCCCCCACCCCGTAGCTTAGCCCAGGAACCCCGCCAGGCTGTGGGGCACCCTAGCCCGCCCTTTACCATCAGCGCTAGCCCTCTGCCAACTTACACACCTGCTGCTATAGGCTGGGGGCAGCCTTACCTGGAACTTGAGGGGGGGGCCCTCGGGGTGCAGGCGGGCACTGAGGACCTCGGCCACCACCATGCCCAAGCGACGCACAGGAGGCAGGCTGCTGTCCAGGTGGCTCTGCGCCCCTGCCATCATGCTGGCCAGCAACTCTGGAAGCGGCAGGTGACCCTGACGTGCAACATGTCCCCAGGGACCCCTCTGGTCGGGGCCCGAGCCCCAGGGCCCCCAGGCCGATGGCTCACCTTCGCGGCTGTCCTGCAGCTCCGCCTCCCGCAGGTGCGCCAAGCACACAAGGATGGCTTTGCCTACGTGGTGCTGCTGCGGCAGTGGCGCGTGCTTCACGGCGCTGCCGCTACTCCATGTCTCCAGGAGCTCCCTCAGCACCTGTCGGGCCAGCCTGATCGGTCAGCCACAGGGTCCCCTTCTCTGCGCCACCATCCCCCGCCCCTCACAGTGACGTCCAGGATGGCTGACCTGCAGGAGGAGAGGGCGCCGCTGGCTGTCGGAGGCCAGGTAGCCCAGCAGGCTCTGCAGCATGGACGTCTGCAATGAAAGCCGGCTCTGTGTGAGGCGAGGCCCCCGGGGAACCTCTGGAGCGTGGCCCTGTGAAAAAGCCTCTACCCAACCCAACCTGTGCCCAGGGCTGGGCCTGCCACGGGGCCCACTGTGCCCAGACATGATGTCCTCCCCCCACGTTCCCAAAGTGCCCCCCACAACGTTCACAGCCCTCCCCCAATTCCCACAGCCTTTCCCCCCACATTCACAGCCCCCTCCACATTCACAGTCCCCCCGTCCCCAAGTCTACAGCCCTCCCCCATTCCCACAGGGCTCCTCACACCCTCCGGGAGCGGAAGGCACACCTGACCTCGCCCACGGCCCTCACCGTGCACCGGTGCTGTAAGAACAGAAGCTTCCGGGTCATTACAAAGTGAGCCTTCTTATTCTTCAGCACCACGTTCCCCAGCAGCCTCGACAAGACCTCCGGCCTGGGGATTGGGGAGAGCCGCTGTCGGGCACTTGGTCCCGGTGGCCCCAGTGCCGTCGCCCCTCAGCTCCCAGTCGGGGGCAATCCCTGTCACACCACGTCCTCTCTGCGCCGTGCGCCCCTGTCCCTGGGCTGTCCCCGCTTCCTGAGAAGCAGCGTCCTCCGACTGCAGCAGAAGGACCGCCTGCTGGCTGGAGTCCAGCGTGACGGCAACGGGCAGGTGTGCAGACAGAAGAGACCTGACACAGCCCCTCCAAGAAGGGCATGAGCCCGGTGGACCAGGGAGGGGAGAGGGGCCACCACCTGCCCTGTGAAAACACCTGACCATGGCGTGGCCCACCCCGCTCTGGGGAGGCCGGCGTGCTCCTTACCCAGGGGCGGCCTGCACGAGCCCCAGCAGCACCGCCTCCATAGCCCGGTCGGGCACGCGCTCCACCAGATGCCAGCACACGCGCTGCCAGAGCCCGTCCTCCTGTGCAAGCACCGCCAGGCGGGGCACCAGCACGCCCAGGAGCTCCTCTGGGGGGACACAGGCTTGAGCTGAGGCTGGGCTGGGGGACAGGGCCCCGAGACAACCCGAGGCGTGGGGTGGGGGGGGGGGAGGAAGACCCCTGAGGTCAGGCGAGGTCAGCAGCCCCACCTCCCACTTGCTGGGTCCCAGAGGGGTGGAGTGGGGGGAGACGGGCAGGAGCTCAGGCCAGAAGACGCTCACTCTGTCTCCCGTGGACGCAGACTTTGCCCAGCACCTGAGAGGCAAAAGCAACGGAGCAATCCACGCCACCTGGACAGAGAGAGCAGAGCTGAAGACTCAGAAGACCCCACGAGCTGCCTCAGAACGAGGGGGCTGTGCTCAGGGCGGGAGACGCCGCCTGACCCAAGGCCCAGCTCGTTGCCGTCCATTCCCAAGCCTGAGTCACAGGACCCCCGTGTGTTCCTGGGGTCTCCCCCCCGCCCCCAACAGGAGCCCCCGTGAGCAGAGACCCTCTTAGAGAGGGGCGGGCTAACCGCCCCAGTTCCTAAGCCGAGTCTGACCCCGGTGGCCCCAGGTGGTCTAGAGCAGGACCGGGCTCCGGCTGGCTTTTGGGCAGTCGGTCCCAGGCCTTTCCTCTGCGGCACAGGCTCCAACCTCCCACCTCCCGGCTGGCAGGTGCGTTTGTTCACCCTCTGCTCCACAGCAGGACACAGGCCCCGGAGACCCAGAGGCCTCCTGCCGGGCACTCACCTCGCAGCGCATCCACCACCGCGTCCAGCGCCCTCACCAGCGCCTCGGCGAGCAGTGGGAAGTAGCCCTGGGGGAGGAACAGGGCCTGGTTCTCGTGCTGCAGGCGGTTGCTGAGATGGTCGGGCAGACTCACCACCTTGCCGAGCAGCGTGTCCTGCAGCAGCGAGGGGCCGGGCTGCGCCTGCTGCCGACACTGGGTCTCCACCAGCGCCGCCATCCTGCCCGCGCACAGGAACCGCTCCAGCAGCTGCGCCAGCTTCATCAGACGGTAGCTGGGGCTGAACGGAGAGCAAGGCCGGTCACAGGCCGAGGGCCCATCCTCGGCCCAGGTGCTGCCCCAGGCTGGAGAGAAGGGAGCCTTCCAACTGCGCCCCTGCCCCGCCCTCCCCCCTGCTTCCCACGGCCACGCTGTCACATGATCTGACACTAAACAGGAAGCTCCTTGAAGCCCACAGGGCCGCGGACGCTGACACACGCATGCACACACAAGCGCACGCACGCACGTCAGCTCCAACAAGCTCCTTGCTCTCAAGTCCACTCCAACTCCCAGAGCTCCCACGGGAGGGGCAGAACTGCTCCCCAGACTTTGAACCTTAGCAGGAGCAGAGAGCCTCGTCTTGTTCCTTTAGGACAGCTGGTGGGACCAAACCACGGACCCCGAGGTTCGCAGCACAGTGCACAGCCCCTTGACCTCCAGCCAGCAGGCCTGTCCCAGTGTCAGCTCCGGAAAAACCCAAACTCCCTGCCAAGGAATCACTCCCGACCCACAGCGACGCTCCAGAAAAGAGCAGAACCCCCTGCGGGTTCCCGAGACGGTCAGTCTCTCCAGGAGCAGGAAGCCCCCTCTTTCTCCTGCGGAGTGGCTGGGCCTTTCGAACTGCTGACTGTGTAGTGAACAATTCCCCGTGTGACCCGCTCAAGAGTCAGTTCGGACTCACAGTGAGTCTCTGGGAAACGGCAGAGCTGCCCGATGGGATTCCGAGACTCTGATTTTTACAGGACTAGAAAGCCTTGTCGTATCCCCACAGAGAGGCTGGTGGATTCAAACCACGGACCTCGCAGTTAGCCACTCAATGTCCAGCCCACTGTGTCACCGGAACGCCAAGGGCGGGCTATGTACCACCGAAAGATAACCCATGCCAGCTGCCCATCTAGGGAGGGGACAGGGGCCACCTTCGCACCCTTCCATCATGACAGTGCTCCAAGGGCATCAGAGGGGGGGCAAGAGAGAGCAGGGGCCCTTCTGAGAGGCACAGAGGCTCCAACCCGGGGCCCTGGGTCATGCCCGGATCTGTCTGGGCCCTGAGAGACCAAATGCTCTCACCACTGCCAACCCCTCTGCCAGCTCCGGTGGCGTGCCCACTTCACGCCACCCTGCTCACCCGGCGGCGCCCTCGATGCCCTCCATCAGCACCAGGAAGGCTTGGTCAGCCGGGCCTCCCAGGAAGAAGCTGGCGCAGAGCTCCTCCAGCTGGTCCCCCGGCAGCAGCTCCAGCCAGTCGGGGCTCAGCTTGGCCACCAGGCACCTGAGCAGCGGGGAGAAGTGGCGCCTGGCGAACTCCTCCTTCTCTCGGGGGAGGGCGTCTCCCAGATAGGGCTGCAGGGACTCCAGGGCCGACAGCACGCAGGTGCCATCCTCGGAGCACGCAAGGGTGCGCACGGCATCCCGGACGGCCAGACGGACAGCAGCGGGGGCCAAGTCCATGCCTGGGCAGCGCGGGAGGACGGCAGTGAGCCCCCGGCCCCAAGCTCGGCCTCCTCTGGGCTCAGCCTCGGGCCAGAACGTGTGCGTGCGAGTGTTCACACTGCCCCCAGGCCCCATCCCTACCCGGCCCTCCCGGTGACGCTCCCGGGGCCCTCTCGGTGTCGGCCGAGGTCCACCACCGCTGCCCCCACTGCCCCTTCTCCTTCCATGCCAGCCTCTGCCGGAAGCCCGAGCCGGGTCACTCTCCAGCATTTCACCTCTCCGCCCCACGCCCCAGGGCAGGGGCTCATCCCGGGTGTCCACCCTCCCCTTCAGGGGTCCTGGGCCACCGCTGGACACATGCAAGACTGGCGGTCCCCGTGAGCGGCCAAGACGGGCCCCAAACGTCAGGGTCGCGGGCAGCAGGCACCCTGGGTCCCCCGCAAAGCAGTGCCGGTCCCCTTGTCCGGCTCTGCGTGGACCTGACGCCGCTCACCTGGCCGCTGCAGCGCCTCGGCCCCCGCCAGGTGGTCCGCGCGGACGCGAGGGCCGCGGAGCTCGGGGAGCCGGGAGCGCCCGCCGGCCGTCAGGCGCCTCCGAAAACGCCGCGCGCCGCCCCGCCCCGCCCCGCGCCGCCCCGCCCCGCCCCGCGCCGCGCCGCGCGCCCGCCGCCGTCCTCCGCACATTCGCGCCGCCTCCCGGCCCCGCTCTCGGCTCGCGGAGCGGCGCGGGTGACGCCGACTCAGGAGCCCGCCGAGAACGGGCAAAGACGCGGCGTCATACGTAGTTTCTTTAATTTCTGGGTCCATTCCCCCGGGCCGGTCGTGACGAATCTGCGGAGCACAGAGCAGGCCCGAGAATGCGCAAGCGCGCGTCCGCGGAGGCGTTTGCACAGCCCGGGGGCGGGGCCGCGGGGGCGGGGCTTGCTTTGAGTGGAGCTTCCTGTGGGCGTGGCGGGAGGGCGGGGACGGCTAGGTCCTGGCAGAGTCTCTGCCACGTGATCGTCCCCACTCCCTGTGACCCGCCTCGCTTATGCCCACTTAGGCCCGGCTCCGTTTCCAGAGCTGGTCGCCGACTTCGGGGAGGACAGTGGAGGAACAAGCCTTAAACCAAGGAGCCGAATTCCGTGACTAAGATGACCCACTCCTGGCCATGGATTCTAACTCTGCAGGCCAGTGGGTCTCACCTTCCCAGTGCCCTGACCCTTTCATACAGTTCCTCCTGTGGTGACCCACCCCCACCATCAAACTATTTTCATTGTTACTTCATCACTGCCATTTTGCTACTGTTATGAATTAGGCGCCCCCTGTTGGTTCCGCAAAGGGGTCACGGCCCACAGGTTGAGAACCCCAGCTAGAGGCCATAGTAGAACTGTCCCTGTGGGTTTCTGAGGCTATCATCTTTAGAAGTACAAACAGGCAAAAAAGAAAAAAAGAGAGAGAGAGAGACTGATACCAAGGGTTCAACTAGAAGGGAAATGTTTTGAAACTCATGATGGCACCATATGTGCAAATGTGCTGGATACAATTGATGCATGGATCATTATAAGCGCTGTAAGAGTTTCCAATAAAATTATTTGCTATGAAAATAAAAAGAAGAAGTACAAGCAGGCTTCATCAGGAATGGCAGGTGGGCTGAACACATAGGCCTCGGGTATTACTGTGATGCTGGAAATTGCAGCAGCCACTGGTCCTTCCTCTCAAATCCGACTAGACCCGAGGATGTATGCTGGTACAGTCGGGAACTGGACACACAGGGGATCCAGGATAGATGATCCCCTAAGAACCAGTGCTGAGAGTGGTGATACTGGGAGGGTAGGAGAAGGGTGGGTTAGAAAGGGGAAACAGGGCTGAGCCCCGGTGGCGTAGTGGCGTAGTGGTTGTGCGCGGGACTGCGGCCCACTGGGATGGAGGTTCAATTCTGGCTCCCAGGAACAAAGGCTGGGCCTCCTACTCCCACCACCTGAGGGCAGTGATGCCTAAAAAAAGAAAGGGGAAACATATAACCGCCTCCCTGGGCTGCATACAACAGAAAAGTGGGTGAAGAGACCTTGGATGGTGTAAAATATGATGAAATAATTTATACAGTATCAAGGGTTCATGAAGGGGTGGGAGTGGGGAGGGAGGAGAAAAAGTAAGCTGATATCAAGGGTTTAAGTACAAAGAAAATGTTTTGAGAATGATGGCAACAAACGTACAAATGTGCTTGACACAATGGATGTGTGGGATGTTGTAAGAGGTGAAAGAGCCCCTGATAAAATGACTTTAAAAAAAATACTAGCAGAGTCACCATCCACAGGGTTCAGCAGTGTGCCCGACCCTGAGAGACTAGGAAGTAAGTCCTGGTGATCTCCTTGTGAACAGTCAGACTTCGGAAGCTATGCTGCTGCCCGTGGGTACGCCGCTGAGTAGGAATCGGCTCGCCAGCAATTTGGATGTGGCAGTGTACTGAAGTCAGTTATATGCTAGGGATTGAATCCTCCCCAGCCCCGCCTTTAAAAAACCAACACCCCAAAATGAACTCACAGTCTTCAAGGTGGTGCATGGTGACCCTGTAAGACAGGGTGGAACAGCCCCTGCGAGTTTCTGAGACTGTGACTCTTTGCAGGGGTATAAAGCCTCCTCTTTCTCCAGCTGTTTCAAATTGCTGACTTGGCCGCCACGGTCCAGCAGGTCACCACGACGCCCCCAGAG
>PVJH01026548.1:0-29962 GCA_004026705.1 Nesogale talazaci
ATTTGTGATTGATCATGTTGGTAGAATTCTAGCATTCCTTCATGACTAACTTTTGTGATTGTACATAACTTTGAATAATAATTCTATTGACTGGATTTCCTTAAAGACAGATATATATAACCCTATCAAAGACAGCATTGTAGTTCAAGATTGGTTTTGCAATGTCTTTTTCAACAATGAATTAAAGTGCCATAACTTTTGATTGTGTCATTCCTAAGATAGTAAATTGTATGTTTTTCTGATTCAAAATGTCCAATTGTCTACAGATGGGCTTTGGGTCTCCAGTCCACACTTACCCTCACTCACATTGAGATGATTTTTTGTTCTGGGTCTTTGGTGCCTGATATCTGATCCAGTTGACACCTCATGATCACTTTGGATGGCCTTGTACCATGAAAAAACAGTGGCGGAGCTTCTACCATCACAGCAATTCAGAAACCATGACAGCAGGAGACCTTAACAAACAGTTGGTAGCTCAAAATCATGGCTTATAAAAATGCTTCATTATATAATATTATCTGGAACAGATGTTCATGAAAAGAGCCCCTCTGGACTGCATATATGAAAATCCATGGACTAGGGTCAAGAATCTGTACAAAGGAGAATTTAAAAATTGGGGAAAATAAATTCTTTTTCTTAAACAATTGACCAATTTGACCTAATAGATATATACAGTACATTCCATGGTGAAGTATACATTTGATCCCAGTATACATGGAACATCTTCTAGAATAGTTTTATTGTGATACAATTCACATATTATATGTTACTATAGTTCAGTCGTATTTAAAAAGTTGGGTATATATGTCCACAATCAGTTGTAGTACATTCTCTCCCCTCTAGTATTCATTATTTTTCCCTAATTTTCCTCATCCCCCATCTTTAATAAGTGATTATATCAATCATTGTCTATGTACATGCATCTATCTGTGTTTCATAAACTGAGAAACATACCAAAAACTAAAGAAAACAAAAAGAGACAACAAAGACTGTGTGTATGTGTGTTTGTGTATAACAAGCCAGAGAAAAATCTCTGCCAGAAATAAGTATATTGGATCAAGAGAGAGATCGAATGACCGGGTGTCATGGTATACTCCAATTCCATTCACCATTCTTAAGTATGCAATAGTCTATGTTAGATAGAAAAGCTATTTCATCTTTCCGCTGTGTTCAGAAGGAGACTGCCAGAAGCCTAATCCACATAGGTACACTGTAGATGGATTTTTTGATTCCACTATCCTCAAAGCCGCCTACAAATTGAATTTTCACATAGGCTTTGATACCTTTCCATCGATTGTAATTGGATTTTGATACTTGTCATCTTTGAATGACACAGGCTGCTGTACTACTTTCATGTAAGCTTAGTTGACACCTTACTTAACAGGGATATTTGTTTGGATACAATTTTTAAGATGCTACTTTTTTGATCGATGAATACCATCTGCTTTCCTCACCACACTTTTCTGTAGCACTCAACTCTTCAGCGTTCACTTCATCAGAGCAAGTATTGAGCAGGGCCATGTCACAAGAACTAAATGTCCTTGAGTTGGGGCTAGAATTAAGTGAGAACCCAGAATCTATTCATTTGTCTATGGATTATGTATGGCTCTGGCTTCCTTTAAAAGTCTCTTTGTCATTTTATTCTCCCAAACATTATCAATCATCTTCCTGAATCATAAGGCAGTTCCCTGGATAATGCCATTTTATTTTGACCAATGGCATAGAATTTACCAAACTGTTGTGAAAAAGATATTATGCAAGTACAGCACTGCTGTGAACTGCAGTCCATAAGTTGTTAATTTTTACTGATTGAATTCTTAAATGATTAACCTCTGTTTACATTGATCATGGAGGTTGGTGCCAGGGGAAAATTTCCAGGAACATTCATTTACATGGGGAGATGCGTCCCTATAAGTATTATATCCATCACACTGAAACAAGAAAGGTATTAAAATTGTATAGATATATGGTGGTTCTGTGCTATCTTTCTTTTAACACCCCCTAAGACAGGGATTCTAACCAAAGTCCTACAACCTCCAATTCCACAGTCGTGGGATGACCATCATTTGTTTCTTCTCACACTGGGAAAGATTTATATATTTAGAGTACATGGGTTACAGATAATTTTATGGTAGAACAGAGATCATTCAGTAGGGTTTCTACACTGAGTTCGGGTCATTGTAGTTTAGAGTCTAGCATGGTTCAGGGAAATTTAGGTAGAAAGTAATTTAAAAATATCTAGGCAGGGACATATTACCAGGTTTATTCTCCCTTTGGGTTCTCTAAAATTTTTGTTGAGTGTCCCTTATGCTTCCGTGAGATTGTTCTTTCTCATTTACCACCCTCCTTATAAATCTGGATGCTCCCCTCCGATCATAATTTGACTTTCCAATAAGATGCTCTTCTCTTTCCTATGGTGTGACTTTTGATTCTGCAAGATCTCTTATTACTATTGTAGAGCATCAAGTAGATGGTCTTCTTCCTTTCCCACTTCTTGAAAGAGTGACCCCTGCTGATTTGTGCTCTCCTCTTTAGAGGTGGTTCTTTTTTCAGAACCATTTTATTGGGAGTTAATACAGATATCATTCTACAGTACAATCACATCAAACAGTATTGTACAATTGCAACCACAATCAGTTTCAAAACATTATTTTCCTTCCTGAACTCCTTGTCATCAGCTCCATTTTAACCCCACCCACCTCCCTGCTACCACCACCACCAGAAAAAAAAACCCAAGAAAACCTTATTTTACTTCTATACATATAGTTTATGGATAGTAGCCAAGATTTTTGACTATTGGCTTGGGAATTGATCTCTAATATATTTTTTATTTGGTATCTTTCCTTATAGTAATGGCTCATACAGTATTTGTTCTTTTGTGATTAATTAACTCCACTCAGCATAATGGTTTCCAAGCCCATCCATGTCCTGTGGCAATTTGTTGTTAGGGTTGCATGGCATTCCACTGTGTGTGTGTGTGTACCATAGTTTCTTTATCCATTTTTCTACTACTGCATAATTTGACTTTCTAGTTTCTTGATATTGTAAACTGTGCTACTATAAATATGTGAGAGCATGCCTCCATTTGTGTGTTGTTGCTTGTTTCTCTAGGGTATATTCCCAATAGCGGTTATTGTTGGGTCATATGAGAATTACATTTTCAGTTGTTTTTATGTAGTATCATATCACTAGTGGTTGTTTGCAACAGTGTAGAGAAATACCATGATTTTCTCGACATCCTCTCCAGCACTTGGTGCTTTTTTTTTTTTTTAATTGGGCTACCATTGTGAGTGTACGATAGTTTTCATTTGCTTCTCCCTAATGCTTAGTGATTGGAAGCATTTCAAATATATTTGTTATCCATTTGCATGTCATTTTTTGTGAACCTTCCATTAATATCTTTGTTGCTCACTACTTAATTTGGCCACATGTCACTTTATTATGGATTGCAGAATACTGTAGATTTTGATGATTAGACCCTTCTGCATTGTCTTGAAGCTTAAAAAATTTCCCAATCTGTGAACTCTTTTCACTTTTTTAATCAAGTCTTTTGATGTGCATACGTGCTTTATTCTCAATGTGTCTCAGTCATCATTTCTGTTTTCCACTTTGTGTGCTTCCTTTTTTATACTTGGTTATCTGTGTATGCCCTACAGTGGGGCGCACAATTTTTTTTCAATTTTCTCAGTTATGACACTACTGGCTTTGGAGTTTATACTTAGACCTTAATCCATATTGAGTTCCTAATTGTTCATGGGGAGAGAAATAAGTCTTACTTCTGTATCTGAAGATCCAATCTATCTAAGACCATCTTTTGAAGAGGCTCACCTTAATCATTTTCATGATTTTGGGTCCTTTGTCTTTGGATTGGAATTTCATTGTATCTGTGGATTGATTGATGATTTCACAGTATGAAGTTTGACTATCCATAAACTTGGGATATTCTTCCAACTATATAGGTCATTTTTTATTTTTTGTAGTAGTGTTCTGCAGTTTTCTCTGTATAGGTCTTCTTTTTTTGTTAGATTAGTTCCTAGGTATTTCATCTTTTATGTAGATATTTCATCTTTTGTGTTGGTATTGTGAATGGTATTACTTTCTTAATGCCTTTTCTCTAGAACTCTTCACTGGAAGACAGGAAAAACAAGTGGTTTCTGCCAAGTCTTTTTATTGTTTCCTGCCTGTTCTTTCTTTAGAAACTTGAGGTAGGTGTACAATTTTATGTCAAATTAATAAAAGAATGAAGGGGTGCAGTCTAGCCTGTCAATGAGGTCACAGTCTGGTGATCCATCCTGTGGGCATAACCTTCTCATGAGAATTCTGAGAACTCCTCTTTCTTGATTCTGCCATCAGAAAAGGTAGGCCATTCTCTCTCTCTCTCTCTCTCTCTCTCTCTCTCTCTCTCTCTCTCTTTCCTTCACATTCCTACTGGCAAGTCACATGGAGCCACCCTGATGGCAGCCAGAGTCCTGGAGATGTTTCCATTGCCATTGGATCCACAAGACTTTCCACCAATCAGCCTGTGATCTTCCCATATTTGGCAACCATTGCACATACTCGATGAGTCTAAAGAGGATTCTTTGAAATAGTATTGAGCAAAAGTGCTAATATCAGCATTATATACTTAATCTGGACTGGGCTGGGATGTTTTCTTAATATACAATTCCTCTTTTAGATATAAAGCTCTTGTTTACACACATACAGGTTTCTCTGGATTTGTTTTTCTGGACAAGTCAGATTGACACGCAACTTTGGGGTTTTCTATATATAGAATCGTATCAACTGCAAATAGTGAGCTTTTCAGTTCTTCTTTGCTCCTTTGTATTCCCTGATTTATTTTTGTTGCCCAATAGTTTTAGTTAAGACTTTTAGTGCTATGTTGGATAGAAGTGGTAGAAAGGTGACATTCTTGCCTGGTCTTTGATTTTAGTGAAAATGTTTCTAATTTTACCCAATTGAGTGGGATGTTTCCTGTTCAATTTTCATATATGGCCTGTTTTGCAGAATTTTCCTTCTGTTCCTATTTTATTAAAAATTGGTGTGGGATACTGTTAAATGTCTTTGCTGCATCTATGCATATATGGATTTTGTTCTGTGTCTTATGTTGGCTTATGTTGTCATTGTCATGGCTTATAGTGATTGTTTTTGAATGTTTAATTATCCATACAACCCTGTAATGAATCCCAGCTGGTCATTGTGAATACTATATGGGATTCTATAGTTTTCTATCTTTCTGGATCTTTTCTTGGTTTTGCTATCAGGGTTATGCTTACTCCATAGAACAAGTTTGGGAGTTGTCTTTTTCTACATTTTGGGATAGCTTGTGCAGTATTGGTGAGAGATCTTTTTTCAATACTTTGTAAAGTTCCCTGTGAAGTCTTCTCATCCTGGGCTTTTCTTGGTTAGAAGTTTAATTATCTATTGTATTTCTTTTGTTACAGATGTGTTGAACTTTTCAATATCTGTCAGCATTAATTTAAGTGGATGATTATTTCTAGATATCTGTCCATTTCTCCTTGAGTTTCAAATTTGTTTAAATTTTCTGTACTAGTAGGTTATGCTTTTATTTCATTTGGAATACCCAAATGATGTAACCCTTCCTTTCTTTTCTTATTCTAGGTATATGTATGTTTTCTTTTTCTTTTTTATGATTGCCACTGATCTGCCTGTTTTGTTAACCCTTTCAAAGAATCCATTTCTTTTATTGTTGATTTTTTTCCATTTTTCCACAATTGATTTATTTCTGCTGTGATTGTTTTTCTTTTTTATTTTCTTGGTGTCCTTGTTCTAGATCATGAAGGTATTGCACTATGGTGTGGATTCAGGATTTCTCCCCATTTTAATTTACTATGACTATAATATACATTTTCCTGATTACTGCTTTTGCTATATCCCAAATGTTTTGATATGCTGTTTTATGCTTTATATTTGTTTCATGGATTTTTTAAATTTCCTCCCTTATTTAATCTATTGCTCATTTTCAGTATTGCGTCATTTTTAGTATTAGGTTGTTCAATTTACATTTGTCTTACCTTTCTGTGTGATTTATTGTTGATTTCAGTTCTATAACATTGTGGTCTGAGAAGATATTTTGTAGCATGTTCATTAAAAAGAATGTTAAGGCATGCATTGTGTTCTTGTATGATCTGTTCTGGAGAATCAGACTTATGCTTGCTTGACATAATGAGTTTTTTAAATGTTTTGTCTTTTTTTATATTGTTGAATAGTTTGTATAGTATTTGTGAGAATATCCCAGATGCATTTGCAGAGTTCTTAAGTCTATGAAGTCATGTTTGATGATTGTGTTGTTCAGCTGTTTAGATTCTTTATTGATTTCTTTCTGTATGTTATCTTTCCTTGCAAGTGTGGTTTTGGTTTATTTCCTTGAGCGTGGTCTTCTGTAATTATTGTTGAGCTGTTTCTATCCTTTCTCAGTTTTGTGATATTTGTTTAATGTATTTCAAGGGTCCTTAGGTGAGTGCATATATATATGGTTATGTCTTCTTGGGCTATTGTTACTTTGATCATTATGTAGTGATGTCCTTGTATTTCATTACATGGTTTGCCTTAATGTCTATTTTTCAGAGTCTAATAATGCTAGGACAGATTTATTTTGTTTGATATTTACTTCATATGCTTTTGTTCAGCCTCTGATTTTCGGTCTGCTTTTGTTTGTGTTTCAGAGGTGTGTTTCTTGTGAAAAGAATATTGATGGGTTTTATTTTCTTATTCATTCTGGTACTCTTTGATGGTGCATTTAGCACATTAATTTTCAGCGAGATTATCAACATGCTGAGAAAAGCTATTGTTTATATGTAAATTGAAGAGCCCCCCCCCAATTTTTTAAAAAAAGAATTTAAGTTGGTTGTTGTGTTAGTCTGGATAGACTAGAGGAACAAATTTCAAAGCCACGCATATAGATATAAGGAATGGGTATATATTCAAGGGCAACAGAACATTGAGAAAACATCCCAGCCCAGTCCAGTTCAAAGTCACAAGTCAGATATTAACCCATATGCCTGAAATCAGTCCAGAAAGTCTCCTTCTGACTCACGAAGTCCCAGGTCAATGGGTACAGAGTCCCGGCACCGACAGGGGTCTCCCCATGGCTCCTCGCTTCCAGGGCTCAGGGTCCATCAACAGCATCCCGTGGTGGCAAAAGCAACTCATTGCTGGAAGAGGCCTACATGTGGCTGCCCCAGCCTCAGAGGTCCAGCTCCATCAGGGCAAAGCCATGTGGTTTCTTCACCGACTACTCTAGCCTTCCAGATGCCATCATTCTGTGTTGCCTGTGGTTAATCATCTCTGAAACTAACTCCCAACAACTGAGGAAGATAGTTTCTCATCTTCACGAGGGAAATATCATGAGTTTTCCCAGGAGTATCACGTGAAAGCCATGCCCACATAGAGGCCTCATCGGCTACTCAATGGCCATCTGCAGATTAACAGGCCAGACTCCACCCCTACATTTCAATCATAAAATTAACATAAGCACATGACTGCCACAGTTGTGTTTTTTTTCCTTTTTAGTTAGACTAACAGATATGAAAGTAGTCATTAACAGTTAAAAAATAGCAGATGGCTCTGTTTTAAAGGGGAGGATATAGAACAGAAAGAATACATAGTCCTATTATTTATTTTCTCTATGATACATACTTAAAATACAAGTAAAACAAGCAAAGAACACATAGCAACACCATCAACAACATAAGAAGAACTGGTGTCTAAATCTTGTCCTTAGGAGATCAGGACTGTGTGGGCCATGGGTCTTTTCCATAATTGGGGACAATGTCTGTTAGTAAGTTGTTTTACCTATGGGATTTACAGGGGTTGAGTTTTGGACTAGGGGATTCATTTGGGAGTCTGATAGGACTGATGACATGGAGTCCTAGAAATTTGCTTGGTATGGTTTTGTTCAGTGTCTTAAAGGTGTTTTCAGGTGGATCAGATCTGAGAATGTGAATTTTACTCTTTTACTATTTTTCAATAATGAACCTTACCAAGTGAGAGTGAGGAAGTGAGTCTATAGCTGTTGTATACTTGGGTGGCATGGGGGCAAGGAGGAGGGGACTTGAGTAAGAGTCTACTCATGGGGCTTATGTTTTGCTCTATGTCCTGGGGTAATCTACTGGGATTCTGCCCAGGAGCTGGGATGTTAATACAAGAGGCAATTTCATAGTCTACCCGTTTTTTTAGGATTGAGAGCCCTCTGATCCCTTCAGTTCCTGCCTCTGTCTCTCTCAGAACTTAGGACCCTTGTCTCACTCCTGGGCTCATTGCCTGTGGTGTATGAAATCCTGGGCAGAAGGTTCAGAGGGACACCCTTTCGCTTGAGTGTCAACTGCCCAGAAGCACCCAACCCCAGAGGGATGTGGCCAGTGCATGGACTATCTGATAGACAGATGGGGGTGGGGGTGGGGGGGTTCAGACCCTGGGGGTTAATTCAATCTTTCCAGTCTATCGTGACTTTGGCTGAGGGAAGTGATTGATGGTTTCTCTCATTTCCCCAGTTCCTGAGTTCTCTGCTTGTGTTGTTATGCTAACACCTGTGTTATTTGGGGGGCTGGAGTGGACAGAGTATGTCTTTGAACAATGTTGACAGAAAACACACATACAGAAATTTTTATTGGTAGAAAAGCTCCTCAAAGACCTTTGGAAGAGTGGCCACAGAAAGTTTTCACAGCACTACCGAAAGTAAAATATAAGACCAACTATATCCAATTTCAATAAGAAGAAAGGTGTTAAATTTAAGTTTAAGAAGTATACTAAAATAAATGTTCAAAATTGGGAGAATTTCTTTAATATAATGCTTGAAAACAGAACAAAAGTCTTTTTTTTTCATTTTCAATGGCAAAAATATGAATATTTTGCATCTTAATTATTAGCTCCTAAAACTCCAAATCATGAAAGTATTATAAAGCATTAAGTGCCAAGCAGCATAAATGAACAATTTCCTTTTAAATTATATAAAAAATAAAGGAACAGAAGTATTTATGAACCTAAAATATTGAGGTAAAATTTCATAACTAATTCAAGATCACAACCAAAAAATCACAACAAAATCATTAGATAATCTTTCAGAGAATCAAACACAAAAATAGTTATTTTAAATTGAACTTCACTATTGACTTCAAACAGCATCACTAAATATTATAAAATAGTATGTAAGTAATTTCAGAGTCTATGCCAAATGCAGCCTTATTTCTACTCTTGCAACCATAGAACTGGAAAACTGGCCCTATTTTGAGAAAAATATCCATTGGTCCACCATAGAAATGTGTTCAATACACATTCTCCAGGCTAAAACATTTCCTCTACATAAGAAGCAGTCATGAAGGTTCTACCATAAAGGATGATTCACTTCACTGGTTATTTATTATATTACTCACATATCATATTACCCATTCACTATGTAATATATGCACTATGGTACACATATGCCTTTTGAAAGATTTGTAAGCCCCATGATAATATATGCCGTTTGGAAAATGCATTTCTCTTTCTTGGTTCTGACATAGAAACAATGAGCCACTGTGCCCCACTTTTAGTCTGTATTATTTTCCATGATGCCAGAATCTCTTCTAAGGGCCCATTTGACTGTTGGAGGCCAGTACCCTGACAGTGGTCCTTGAATGTAACTTCAAATTTAGCATTTTAAATTCTGCCATTTACTTCTCAAAAGTGAAATAAAGACAAAGTAAAATGAATACCATCCCTACAAGTAACAATAAGCAATATAACTTTCTGAAACAGGTACTCTTGAAAGACATACTTCAAGATAATTAAAATAATCTTATATGTTTGAGAAAAGGCTTTTCTACATATGTATCTGCATATATTACAAACATATCAATGGATATAGGAGAGCACACAGAGTTCAAAGTTACAAAAACTTCTTAAACATAATCAGATTCAAGGAATAAGTCAATACACTTGAAGCTCTGGAATCAAACTATCAATGGACAGTAGATAAAAATAAATAAAATAAAGCTTGAATGAAGATGTGATGAATATGATATACAGGAAGCAATAAATAATAAGTATATATGTTTAATTCATGCTTATTTAATAAGTAATAATCTGGAATGAAAAATTATAGCAAACATCAACAGAATGCAGCTGAATAAAAATGAGAATGTAGCATTAAGAACTGGGACAGTGCTCTCCAAAAAGGTAGTTGCATGTACAAGTCTAGAATCTTGATATTTCCCTCATGTTTATCAATAAAAGTAGACATCTGTAGTCACCCCATTTGAACAGTTGTGTCAAAATACATTTGCAGATTCCCCATGAGCACAATTAAGTATTCTGGAATTCACATCTTTCACAAATACATTCATAGTTTGCTGTAATTCACATAATTGAATGATTTTCCTAGTCAAGAAAGCATCTTCTGTGCTTTCATTGAAGACTTATCAGGCATTAACATGTCCTTTTTAAAATCTTACTTTAATTTCTTCCAGCTCCTTGTGTGTATATATATATATATATATATATATATATATATATATATATATACTTTTTACTTGCATGTGATATTAAGGATATATGATGTCTACATTCTATTGGCTCACCTTTATCTGGAATGGACCCAAATATGGATTTTTGGACAGGTAGCTAACTTTCTTCCAAATTTCTGGGCTAGACTACTGAGTGCTTCAATTCCTTCAGAAACTTATTGAAACACTTCAACTGTTATTCTGCCAATTTGTTGAGTCTTTTTTCTTCCATCATTATCATTGGTTATTTATCATAATATACTTCTTAAACTGGTTGAATGTTGGCAAGTTTGTTTTGGTACAGAGACTCTGTGCACTCCTTTCAGCATCTTTTGATACTTCCAGTATCATTTAATATTTTGCCCATAAAAATATTCAAATATTTCAACACCCAGCTTAATTTTTTTATTCATTTTGATCAAACAGAAACAGCCTAAGCATGTTCTTTGTGGATTTTTTATCTCATATTTTTACATTTATAGGACAGTGCACTCGAGAAAAATGAATGCTTGTACAGGTCTAGAGTCTGACATTCCCTTCATGTATATCAAGAAAAGCAGTTAGACATCTGTAGTCATTATAATACTTTAGGGTAAGACACCCTTGAAAATTTCTGTTCAGTGTTTCTAAAAAGTGGCTTTATTGGCATTTTACTTCGTATATCATATTAAGAAGATTTGTGTAATTAGCACCACAGTCAAATTCACAATAGTTTCTCCCCAAACTCATTGTTTTCTAGCTGTACATTTCCCCAAATTTTCTTCTACCTTTTCCCTGGATTATTTTTAATCCAATTATGACTTCTATAAGTGTACTTTTACTTTTCCTGGCTTTTGTATGTATAAAATCATATAGAAAGCAAGCAAACAAAAAGCCAACCGAGAAACAATGACAACACCCAGGGACAAGGGAACAACAGGTGAACTAAGCTCAATGGGAACAAGGAAACAGGATGCCTAGTGGGGCTTAATCAAGGACAATGTAGCAGCAAGGAATCACTAAACCTGAAAGCAAGCTAAACATGATGGTGAGACAAGAGGAAACTAAAAGGAAATAGAGGAAAGAACCAGGAGGCAAAAGACATTTATAGAGGTTTGTATACATGCATGTACATATGTGTGTATGTATAACGAGAGTGGAATAGAACTATAAACTCATATCTATATATTAAGAATTGGGATTGCATATAGACACTTGGCCTCAACTTAAGTATTCCCTCAACAAAAGAATACTTTGTTCTAACAATCCATTATTCTGTGATGCTCACCTTCCCAACACAATTGCTGAAGACAAAAAGGTTGCAGTAGAAAATGTAGTGAAGAAAGCTGATGGTGCCCAGCTATCAAAAGATATAGCATCTGGGGATTGTTAAGGTTTGAAGATAAACAAGTGGCCATCTAGCTGAGAAGTAATCATGCAGTGTTGACAGAATCAGGCATCAGCCATCTAAGATTCAGAATAAAATTATACACAATGTGAATATGGGTGGGAGACAGCATGGATTGGAGACCCAATGCCCATAGATAATTGGACATCTCCTTACAAAGGGGTTACAGGGATGAGATGAGCCGATCCAGGTGTAGTATAGAATTGGTGAAACACACAACTTTCCTCTAGGTCTTTGGTGATTCCTTCTTCCCACTACCATAACCTCAATTCTATCTTACAAATTGGTTTAGACTAGAACTTACACACTGGTATGAGTAAGAGCCTGCAACCCAGGGAATCCAGGGTAGATAAACCCTTGAGGGCCAACAATGAGAGTAGAGATATCAGGAGAATTAGGGAAGGGTGAGAGAGAAAAGGGTAATCAATCACAAGGATCAATATATGATCCCCTCCCTGGGGGATGAATAGCAATAAAATGGGGAAGGGGCATTGGAGGACAATGTAATAAATGAAAAATTATGTCTATAACTTATCAAGGGATTGTGAGGGAAGGCGGGTGGGAGAGGGAGGAGAATAAATGGGGAACTGATAACAGTAGCTCAAGAAGGAAGAGGATGTTTTTAAAATGATGATGGTGACAATTATGCAAATGTGCTTGACATACAGGATGATTGTATGGATTATAATGAGTTAAAACAGCCCCTGATAAAAGTATGGGGGGGGGGGAATATGAAACAGGGAAAAACCTCAATTGAAAAGAAAGATAAATATGTTAAATTTGAGACTTTTAAATGGGCCAATAGGTAGATTAAATGGTAAGGTTTACATTTAAGCTTAATTATATCTGCCACTTGCATGTGATATCAATTACATAGTTCATTAATTTGAACATTCTCTTGAGCCACCTTTGTTTGGGATGTGTAGGTACAAATAAAGATCTCTTCCAATCTTACAAACTATTATAATGAAATGTGCAAAGACCTGGACAGAAAATCACAAAAGGAGAACATATTCTACATATTTTTTTTTCAATCCTTTCATTGGGGGCTCATACAATGCATCACAATCCATACATAAGTCCATTGTATGTCAAACACATCTGTGCATCCGATGCCCTCATCATTTCCATAACATTTGCTTTCTATCTAAGCCCTTGGCATTGGTCCCTCATTTTTCCCTCCCTTCCACTCCCCCCACTTGTGGACCCTTGATAATTTATAAATTATTATTACTTTGTCATATCTTACATTACCCGATGTCTCCCTTCAACCCACTTCCCTGTCCATACCCCTGGGAGGAGGTTATATGTAGATCTTTTTTCCACATATCTTAAATTGAGAGAATTCATGAAAAAAATTCAAATTCCAAGTTGCAGGATTAAAAATATTGCATGATGCAAAATATTGAATATTAAAATAAGTGTCAAAAGAAAATGGAAAGACTATACAGTGTCAATGTACCCAAAAGAGTGAATTGGCATCTCAACATTCCAGAAGTAAGTAGCAAATGAACAAGAGTCAGTGGTACTGAAGGAATAAGTTCAAACTGCATTGTAAACATCAACCAAAAACAAGGCTTTAGGAATTGATCAAAAAGCAATTGAAATGCCAATGAAATACTGGAAGCACATTTGTCTATGCCAGGAAATATGGAATACAGCTATTTGGCTAACTTAATAAAAAAAATCTGGTTTCCATTTTTTTAGCTACTTTATACTCAAGAGAGAATTTAAGAGTGTCCGCTGACATCCAATTTGATATTTGCTCTTATTAATGACTTTTAATTTTTTCACAGCTGATGTTTTTTTATGTCATTCCACAACATATCAGATCTTCAGACAGATCTTCAGTGTTCAAGATGTTAAATCTGTGGACTTTTAAGTATTCTTTAAAGTCAGATACCATATACACTTACGACTATTTGGGCTTCTGTGGATTTTTGTTAATTTTCTTCAGCTTCAATCTGAACTTACATATGAGGAGTTTATGGTCTGTTTCATTCTTGAGTACTGGTCTGGTTTTAGTTGCATCTCCATCATCTCTTCCCACAGATATAGTCAATTTTATTTCCACTTGTTCCATTTGAACAGGTCCCCATATATAGTTGCTGGATATATATATATATATATATATATATATATATATATATATATATATATATATATCCTGCAATGAGGAAGTCATTGTCCTTGCAAAATTCTATCAGTGTGAACTCATTTTATTTTTCACCAAGGTCATATTTTCCAACTTTTCTCCTTGTTTCTTTCATATCCCAATAAACTTTGATATTTCTTGATCACATGTTGGATACTTTCAGAATAAAGAAGAGAAATCTTTAATTTCTTCATTATTTCTGTTACTGGTTGGTGTATAAACTTAAGTAATAGCTATACCAACTGGATTTCCTTGTAGCTGTATCTATGTTATGCAATCAAAGACATAATTGTACTTCAGGATACATCTTGAAATGTTCATTTTGACAATAAATGTGAGGCCACTCCTCTTGGACCTGTCATTTCTGGTTTAGTAAACTGTATGCAACTCAAAATGATCAACACCAGTCTATTTCACCTCTGTTATGCTTATTATATGGATCACTGTGCATTACATTTCATTTTTTAAAGCTCCCAATTTTCCTAGATATATGCTTTGTATGTTCTACTTTCTGGTTATTAATGAATGTTTCTCACTGTTTCTTCACATTTTGGACTGTGATCCATTGGAAAATAAAGGTTTCAAAAGTTTTCCTTCATCTACATGATTAAGGTGAACTCTACTTTGAGGAGGCACCTCTTCCTTTTCACATTTGAGTGCCTTCCAAACTGAGGGACTCACTGTACACCATTTTATCTGACAATGTTCTGCTTCTATTCACAATGTTTTCAGTGGTCTATTGCTCAGAAGTGGATAAATTCATCTTTTTAGTCTGATATTCTACTGAAATCTGTTCACTGTGTGGGACTCTATTGGTATTGGTAATACAAGTAGCATAGTTTCCAGCATCACAACAACATACCATGTTCAACAAACTGGTAGATGAGTGGTGGTTTAGAAAGCAAGCTTTCAAAGAACTGTTTCTATCTCTGTTGACTAAGTTAAGGAAAAGAGCCTTTTCTCGGTTCAGCAGGTATTTGATGGACATTCTTTGGAGATTTTGCATGTGTTATAGCATGACAGTAATCTTCCCTTGGGACTACATGGTTTACAGTGCCAGAACACTGGGATCAAAACACATGCTCAGTTCCTGGCTCTTCTCTCTTGTTGGTAGTCAGAGTTCTCCATCCCTGGTGCCTTTCGCCACCTTTCTTTTAACTCTTGAATTATTAGATGTGGTACAGGCCACACCCTAGAGAATGCCCCTAGACGTAGATCAGGACTATGACCTGTGGCATTTTCCACCGTACCCCCTCACATCAGATCAGGATTAATCACATCAGTTCACATCCCGGGTAATAACTAGATTGTTACATAAACTGCCATGGGACATCATTGCATAAATGAAAATCAATGAGGACATTTCCCAATCAAGTGGAAACATACTTGGGGAGGGTACAATTGAGTCCTTGACAAATATGTCACATGAAACTTTTATTTTGCTAATCATGGCAAAATAATTAGCATACACATAAGAATTAATTTTATAACTATCTTGAATGAAAATAATTGCTACTACACACAATGATTATCAGTAGTAGACAAATTGTATGAACTAATTAATGATTTGGTTAAGTCCTGTCCAATTGGGTCCAACTAATAGCAGCCTTATGTCCAACAAAACAAACCATCCCCAGGTCCTTTACCATCATCCCAGTTGTCCTTATATTTGATGCCATTGCTCCGGCCACATTGTCAATCCATCTGGTGGAGAGTCCCCTCCTTCTTGATGGTCTCTCCACTTATCCCAGCATGATGTACCTCTCCAGGCACTGGTCTCTGCTGACAACCCAACCAGAGTACATGAGATAAAGTGTCACCATCCTTTCCTCTAAGGAGCATTCTGGTTTCTACTTCCAAGACAGATCTGTCTATTCTTTTGTCAGTCCATTGTACTTTCAATATTCTTCATCATCCCATAGTTCAAATCAGTTATTTTTCTTTGGTCTTCCTTAGTCAATGTCCAACTTTCACATGCATTTGAAGTATTGGGAGATACAATGCATTGGGAAAGGTACACGTTATTCCTAAAAATAATATCCTTGCTGCTCAGCAATTTAAAGCGGTCTTGTGCAGCAAATTTTGCAATGGAATGCGTCCTTTTATCTCTTGAATGCTGCTTCCAAAAGTGTTCATTGGGGATCCAAGAAAGATGAAATCTTTGGCAGATTCGATTTTTTCTCCTATTTTTTCAGTGAGGATTTTTGTTTTCTTTACAATGAGTTTTAATCCATATGAAAGTTGGCCAAACCTTGATCTTCTTTAGCAAGTGCTTCAAGCCATTTTCTTTTGCAGCAAGCAAGATTGTCATTTGTCTATCACAGGTTGTTGATAAACCTTCTTCCAATCTTAATGCCACATTGTTCTTCATACAATCTAGCTTCTAGATTATTTGTTCCGCATACAGATTGAAATTAGAACAATGATTTAATTATACCATAAGATAGTATATAGTAATTAAGAAGAACAATATTACACTTTGGATATTCCCAAGGACAAAATCACTAAGAAATTTAAGGATAAAGTTTATTTAAAATAATATCCTATTTTTCCAAGTAAGCTATGCTGATTGTATGTACAAGCATAAGACAAGTTTAAAGAATTCATATGTAATTAGTTCCCAAGGTTTTTCCTTCAAGAAACAGATGTGATTTTTGGATAAGTAGAAGTAATTATGGGGGTTTGGGAAAGCTTATTTGAGTTTTGTTTTGAATTTTTTTATATGTAAAAATATTTTATTTTATTTTCCCCTGCCCCCTGTAAAAATATTTTATTAAAAGACAAGTTTATTATTGATGGAGTTAAAATAAATTATGCACCATTATTAATGATGATATGGGCCCCTGGGTGGAGCAATTGGTTAGGCACAAGATGATTTGTCAAAAGGTTGGGGGTTCCAAGCCACTGGACACAGGCTGGAAGAAAGGCCTGGCAACACGCTTCTCAAAGGTCACAGCTTGGAAACCCCATGGAGGATACAATGTTGCCATGAGTTGGAGTCCATCTGAGGGAAACTAGTTTGGCTTGTGAACAGAAATCCAAAAACAAGTCAGTGATAAAAATACAACACAACTTTAAAAAGAACGCCTGATAATATTCTATGAAGTCAGAATAACTAAGTGGCACTGCACAGAAGGCAGTGCTTTAAGTAAAGCAGTCTTGTTTCAAGGATGGGGCATTTAATTCAGTTCCACACCTCTCCCACTTCGGTCATTGTTGACACATTCCGTGATGACTGTAAGGAGAGCAGGAGCTGAGAAATTACCGCGATGAGATGAGATACATGGTGACCTCCCACACTCGTTAGGCAGGATACATTCACTCTACTGAAGCAGTGTCTTCCCCATGGATTGGGGCAGCTATCAAATATTTAGAAGATTCCAAAGTCTAGTGTGAATGAATTATCACCCCTGGAGAAAGTGAAACATCAAATGGGGAGATTTACTCAGTAAGTCAACCATAGGAAAGCAAGATAAATGCAAATTGTTTATTGATAAACTATCTTGATTCAGTGCCAACATTGTAAATAAGATAGAAAGAAAAGCCTCCGGATTGGAAATAGCAAAGTGACGGCTGAGAGAACCATCACTTCCACATTGAATTATGAGCCTGGCTAGGACTCATTCTCCTATCCTTTCTTTGAGTAACAAGTTATTGACTGTTGGCCACTAAGTGCTGAACACGGTCTCTTAGCAGCAAACAAATCAGTGATAAGCACACTCCCTAATTTCCCAACTCCTCTTGATGATTTCTTCCATGAAAAAAAAAAAAAAGCCCAGCAATATACTACTGAAATGGATCAAATTAAAGACGTTGTTCACAGATGAAAATCCATGGGTCATACCATGGGTTATGCAGGTGCTCAGCTGCTCATGAAAACACTGGAGGCTTGCAGTCACCCAGAGTTGCCTCAGAAGAAAAGTCTGGCAAACGCCTTTTCCTAAAACAGTCTTGGAATAGCTTATGGAGTGCAGACTAGATGCAATGGAGTCCAGATGAGTAAGAGTCATGCTTGCATTGCCTGGGTGAGAGGGGGGCCTTGGAGACTAAGCAGAAAGATCTTTTTAATGAGAACAACTGTTGATATGAGGAAATTGCAGAATCCTAAGAAAAGCAGTGCTTTTAAAGCCAGAATAAAACATGTTATTTAGATAAAATACAGCCATTGCCCCTTAGCTATGGAGAATGCATGCCAAGAACCCCAGCAGAAGCCTTAAAGCAGAGAGAACCAAATGCTACATATACTGTTTGCTTCTATACAGTCATCCATGACAGCTGCCTGAGGTGCTCCAGGCAAACAGTACGAGGTAGGGCCGGTGCAGCCATTTACCCAATTGTTTTTTGGCGCATCTAATGGCCAGCACTGCTATAGTTTTGTTTTGGGACCATTACTAAGCAAAATGAGGTTTATTTGAAAACAAATACTCCAGTACTGTAACAGTCTGATACCTGAGATGGCCACGAAGCAACATAGAGCAGGAAGTGTGGATAGACTGTATAAAAACATGATACACATCCCAGTCAGGGCAAATTTGGATGTTATGAGATTTTATCACACTATGCAGACCAGTGAGAATTAAACTGGCAGAAAGCAAAAGTCTGGCTAAATGGGTTAATCAATTTTCTTTCCTGGATATAGCACACTTAAACTTGCAAAGGTAGTCAGTGACCTGTGTAAGGCAGAGACCTGCTAGAGAAAGAAAGGATTTTTTCAGTAAACAAGAAATAAGAAAGCTAAGACAGTATCCTATCCATGGCAGAAAAGTTGTGAGACCCAGAAACACAAAGTAGGTGCATAGAAAGCTTGGGCTTTCTCAGATCTAACTGTACCTAACATGTGAAATACCTGGATTGAAAGGTTATTGTGATGATGCATATCAAGTTTCTGTGAAACCTACAAAGGTGTATTCAAATGTGTGACATTGTTAGAATCTGTACACTTTCCTTAAGTGTGTTTTTGCTGCACCCTGATGGATATCTAATACTTCAACTATTCTATGAAATGTGCACAGGACTATATCCAGTGCAGGTAGGTGTACAGAAGGAAATAGTTATTAATTTTAAAAATTATTAGTGATAACAAAAATCTTCTTAAGATATGGTACTTTCTAACTTCCAGCTGTGCATTTATCTTTAATAGGCATTTACCCCGAGGATTGTGATTGCGTATGATATTCCATGTTGAATGCTTATTTATGAGCTTTTGACAAATTCTCATGGAATCATTTTATTGGCAACTCAAGAGTGTTAAACAAAACATTGCTAGCTCTCTTTTAGACACACTGGATTATTTGCGGTGTTGCCGTGAAAATATCCTCTCCAAATTGTCTTTATAGATGAAGCATATAGATATTTTAGCTTCGAAAAGCACTCACCTAATTTTATCAAAGGCATGGATATTTCCTCTGATGAAAAACACACCAACACACAGATTGCATGCCCATTTAGGATTAAAAACTGTACAGGAATAAGTACAGTCCCTAGAGAAGGACATTCATTCTTGTAAAATAGAGGGGCAGTCAAAAGAAATACCTTTGACAAGATGGCTCAACCTGGTGGCTTAAAAAAGGAGTTTAACCTACCAATGATTCTGAGGAAGGGGCAGGATGGGACAGTGCTTCAGAGGGTCTCCACGGGTCACAGCCCACTCAGGGCCACCAACCACACTCCTCCCTGAAGGAAAACGAGCACTAGATGGCAGACGCATTTTACACGAGGTCAATTTTATCATGTTGAGGTATGGCTCCTCACCCCTGTACCTCTTAAATGGAAATTTGAGGAGGGCATGTTCCTTCTGGGTGACAGAGCACTGCATTTCCCTGTTGATTTAGGATATGATGATATCCTCATGTTTTGTGACATTTGGTCCAGAAATGTATCATGTCTTTTTTATTATTATTATTATACGTGCTGTTCTTGAAAATTAGTGTTCATTGACTAGCTTATGCTTTGCAAAGGGCAAACTGTGATGAAAAACCCTTCACACACAAAAAAAACCCACTGCAGTCTAACAATTAATAAATTAATGAGGTCTAATATGGGTACTTCCAGAATTCACCCAGTGCCTGGTCCATAAATGTCACTGCATAAATACTTCTTAAGTACAGTAATCACAAGAATTGATTCACTTGCTGGTTTTCTTTTCCTTATTTTTTCCATTCATTCATCAATACTCATTGGATGATTTTTTTGGATTTTTTTCCTACAAACCATTTTATTAAGACACAATCCAGTCTTTTTATTGTGCATTAAGTGAAAGTTTACAGAACAGATCATAGTTTTAAAGCCAACAAGTATTACACATTCTGATTTGACAGATTTGCTGGTGTTCTGTTGCATATTGTATGATTACTTAATGCTATTTGGTAGGTCTTGGTAGGTTCCAATATGAAAAATTGATTATGAATAGTATCTTTAACTGAGTATGTTCATAATAACATATGTCACTTGAATGCAAAACCTCTGAATCAAATTTAATTAGGATGTGAAATGACCTTTGAGAATGTCTTGGAGAATATCAGGGTTTCCAATGCCATATAGGCTACAAAAGGAAAATGTTTCCAGTGTAAGAAGAATGCTTTATGTCTGTGTGCAAGCGTGGAGATTCTGGAAAGGAGTTCAAGCTTTGTGATTCAGAAAGACATGCAGACTCCTGTAAATTAAACTTATAAGTCATGCTTGTTTCTTTTCTAGCATTACCCAGGCAGAGCTTAATTTATTTGAGGCTTCAATTAGTATTTGTCTTGATGAGTATTTGACATACTATTACTTAAACTAATTCTCTTGCCAGCTTTTTGGGAGAAGTATACTCAGTGCCAAACAGTCTGTTAAAATCCCTCTGCACAAGCCTGCTCCTTCCAAACTGGAGTCCGTAAGCATCTGCTTCCCATGACTGAGGTGAAGGAGCAGCCTTCTGTGTCCTGGCTACAATTCCAGGTTGTTTTCACGGACCCCCAAACCATCTCATCTCATCTCACCCCATCTATTTCTAGTTTTCATAAATCCTAACATATCCCCAAAATGCTAATCACTTTAGCATGTTATTATCTCATTGGTGACACTCAAATGCCAATCAAGAGTAATTCAAATAGGTATCTTTATCAAAAAATTTCAGCTGAAAAAAATAAGACTCATGGACACAAAAATCCTTGTCCATTGAAACTGAGATAAAATTAACAATCAGGGGGTTTGGGGATTCAGAATCCAAGGTCATCCCATTATATTGCCCTTCTTCTGACTTTAAATTTGTGTTTGTACATGATATCTTAAAGTCAGATGTGATTAGATTTTTTTATATAAAATATTTTCATAAATATTTTACATTATGCACTTAGTTATAAAGAATTGTAATATTAATGTTCATTATATTATATTCTTATTTGACCTACTTTTTGTTCCCTTTTGTATCTATTGGTGACTCTGATAAAGTGAAGCAGCCTTGCAGTGGACCTGAAACAGAGAGAAGTTCTTTATGAATTATCACTTCTCCAGGAGGAATTATTTTCTATGAATTAGATCAAAATCAATTGAAACTTTGAATTTCTTTTCCAGTTGTATCTCTTCTGTTGCTTCAAAAGTTACATCTTTTCTGTACTTGAACTTTTCTTGTTGATAATGGCAAATATAAAAATTCTAATAATCTTAATTGTGTGTCTAGTGACTTGCCCCCGTGGCACCATTTAGTGTCTTGACTTTCTTATATGTATAGGTAGGTATCAGAATAATGACTTCTGTACTCTATTCTTCCATATCTACCTGTGATTTTTCACCAGCATTACTGCTCCATAATTGAGTGGCCTTGCTAATTATGTAATTGACAAGCAAAGTTAATATGCACTATGAATGCTCAGTGTTAGTCACTTAAGGAATGACATGCTTACATCTTGCACTTTTGTGATTTAATAGACCACAGCTCCACTTATGCTAGCTCAAATAACTTCCTACAAAATTGAAATCCACACACAAAAACACACCCCCCCAACTGTAGCCATCTTATGTCATTTTGATGTGAAAAGCTAAATAGTTGACTGATAAGTAAATAGTCTCAATTAAAGAGCATATTGATTCAGGATTAAAATTCACATTTTTGTTAAAACACATATGATATATTGATGTAACATAGTATTCTCTTCTTTATTCACATACTACTCAGTTATATATCATATTTGAGGACCGACTGTACCAAACATGCATTGGTAAGGTATCAGTGCAGTGAAAAGCGGCAGACTTGCAGCATCATGGATTGACACAGCGGCTCCATCCACGAGCTCAGAGAAAAGCGCCATGTGCGAAGGGCTCTGCTTGCCTTAGGCTTGCTCCGAGTTGGAAATGACCTGAGGGAATCTAACAAACACCACAAAAAGATGAGGACTTTCAGACCTCCAAAACCATGAGTCCAATTTAGTGTGATTATTTTCTAGAGTAAATTATAATAGTGAATGGAGATTTTTAAAGTAAAATAGAACCTTATGCTATATTACTGAGAACAAATCCTAATGATGGAAATAGTACCCACATCAAAATCACACAAAAACGATATTATAAAAATGCAAGTTTAATCCAGTTTGGGGAACAACAAAAATTATATATTTGTGATAGGTGCCTATATACTTATATATAATACATATATACATGTGGTGACTTCAAAAACTTGTGGAAAGTGGAATTCTTTTTTTTAAGATAATTGAATTTTTCTGTGAATTTTGTGATGCACCCTTGTAACATTACACCTTCTCTTTCTAGTAGATAGAATCACTTGGGTTTATTTAGTTATTATTTCTTTAGGGAAAAGGATGTCAACTAATATAGGGTGAATAAACACTGCATGTAAAATTGTTCTCAATGTAGTGTCCAGAAATAGTTATGCTTTTTTTAAATGAAAGCAAAATAAGGTACCTTTTATCATATAATTCTTGTTAAGTCCTACATAATGAAATGACTTGTCAAGAGAAGTATTCTAAGTTGATCGCAATTATGATGACTTTTATGAAAAGCCACAGCTATTAGGAAAAAATAAGTATTAAAATGCACCAAAATAGTTACCAATATATATTTTACTTTTAAGACTTATAAACATACTTTCAGGCAAGTATCCCTTGCACCTGCAGTCATTGACTATGGATAATAGCCAACACTGGAAATGTAGACATCAATGTATCTCCTTGGAAGAGAGAATTCAAGTGTTCGATGTATTGTATTCATACCACAGATTTCTTTCTAATGTTGTTAGCAATTCAACATAACATCCCCCTTGCCACTACTTCTTACATTTATGTACCAGTGTGAATTCTGGTGCCAGGTGTGAGGGGAATTCCATCTCTAAAATCCAAGTTGGATTATTTCCTTTTTGCGGATGGCCAGGCCAAGTATCTAAATAAATCTAATCATCCTCCAGGAAGACCACCTTTTGGAACTGTTTTCTTTAAGGGTGCAGTATATATGATAATGACTTCATTGTCATCAAATAGAATACAATTAATTTTATTTTTTAGTATGTTATCAGCAAGCAAAGCACCAGTATTAGCTCGATACCATCTGGGAGTGACAGTTTCCTTATTACAAAATATGTAAAAATATGGATTCCCTTAAGGAATCTGTTGCATTGCATCTGCTCAGATTTTTGTTATATGCTAATGGGTTTAACCCAGCATATGAAGCATGCAAGGAAAAAAACACCATGGAATTTTTCAGCTAAATTACTGTTTCACATTTAAAGTGTCTTAAAGATGGAGAAAGCTGCATATGTGGCTGTAGCTACAGGGGACTGAGCAGAAACAAAGAAGGAAGAGATGAGCATCTCTTCTTACCTGATGTTCGGTCGTCTCCATCTTTGTCTCAGGAGAGTGCCTGACTGCCCACATAATTAAGACCACTTGATATGTGAGACAAGTGTGGAGAGTAGAGCTATATGGTGCTAAATCCCAAATGAGCACTGGTTATAACAAAGAGATTGTGACTGATAGGACAATTATTATCCTTATAGCTTCATGTTCATAATATATTAAACAATCACAGTGATTAAAATGAGCTATTACAATTATGAAACCATTCTCTGGGCTCGAGTTTCTTTCATTTCAATCCCTGGCCTTTCAGTATTTTCTCACCTTTACTTTACTTAGATGTTGAAAATTCATTTGAATGAATTCCGTCTATTGACTCAAGAGAGCTCTTGGGTGCGAGCCAAAAACATGTTGCGGATTTCAAATGCTGGCCTTGGAATATCAGTCATTTAGGGGAAAGGGCCCTTTTTGTAAGAGACCATACTCACCCACTGAATTAGGTTTACAGAATAATTTCAGGGAAGAGTTATATGTTTTTGGTGCTGCTTCTCCTGCTTGATTATGGAGAGCTATTACTGTAGCCTAGCAGAATTTTCACACTTGTAAAACAATTTGGTGTGACTTCTTTCTCCATGTATACAAGTCCTCAGGCTCTGAAATGTAAAATACGAGTCATTACTCTTTCATTAACACTAACTCAGGGTAGAGCTACATATTAAGTTTTAAAATTATTATCAATGCTTTAAAATTAGCATATGTAAGTTATAATTGGGGTTTTCTTTTTATAATAAAAATGGACCAATGTCTCTTTATTAAGACATAAGGGATATAAACATCTGCATTCCATAGTAACCTTCCAATCATTTGATAATGATATCACCAATGTTGCTTTAAAAATTAAGTACGCCAAAAGTAAGTAAGTAAGAGCATTTGAAAATCAAGTTGGTTGCTTTATGTGACAGGATAATTTAGAGAAGACACCATCATAGATTGTTAATTACTTTGTTCACATACCCTTTGCCATCTTCCATGCTCCCGAGTAGACCTCCTGGGGAATTCACTGATAAAGAGACTGGAGCAGAGAGCGCAAGCATATGTCTCCAACCTCAAATCATTTCTACAAGGTCTGTGGACTTAGTTTCAATCTTGGAAAGATTATGAACACAAAATATATATTTCTTTCCTAGCTGCCCTACCAGTGCCTTTTTCTCTTACTCTTTCCTTGACATTTTCTTTGTCCTGTTGCCTGATGCTTTGTGTCATATTTGAGGAAGTTGCATAACTAATCTAGGTCAATCAATACTTTTGCACACCAAGTGTTATAATAGGAAATTATGCCTTATGATATAATTTGTACACTGATTATTACCAATATGCCATTCATAATGAAAGGGTGACTCTGATTTCTTTGCAGAGCAAAAATAGTTACTAAAAAACAAGAGACTTAAATGAGAAACACTTAATGAAAGAGCACTTATCCAGAATGATACCAGGATAGCATAAGTGGTTTGCAATGTAATAACCAAAAAATTGGTTCCATCACATGCATAAACATTCTGGTGGAAAGGCATGGCAATGTGCTTCACATGTCACATAATGTTCTTCCCAACAAGCAGCAACTTAGTGATGATGAGTTATTTATTCATTTATCTACAAGTAGCTTAGGACATAACAGAAGAAACTATTTTCTGAACATTCAAAGGGCCATTGCACCTTTTAGACCTTATTGATAATACTTTCTTGATGTTCTTCCTAGTCTACTTTTAAAATAATAAAGATAATCATATAAGCATAGGAAGAATTTTTTCCTCAAGAACAGTAGTATGTTTTAAATATAAATGGCTTTTGTAACAATAGATACATACCATCAAGGAATAAAGGGAGTTATTAAAAGGCAGACTTTATCAGGCATCATGCTGCCATCTATTTTAATGATGTCTTCCTGAACTTGAACTACCTTTAGCAAGCTCATCAGTGAAGTTTTACTGAGCTATTTTGGCTTACGAAGTTCAAGCTACATTATAGGTCAATTATATTTAAAATCTATGGGAAACGTGTGTAGAGAAATACTAGTATCATGTGAATCGGTTACTGAATCTATCATCTATCATCAATCTATACTACATGAATACACTGACTTGGTGGTGATTCATTACAAACTTCCTGTTGACTTTATTTTCACACAAATTCCTAGCTATATGTTAGAAAATCCTTGGCTTTTAAGATAATGAAAAATACTTTCATTCACCTTGGTCTTCATCAATTAGTGTTCAATATTAAAATGAACAGAAGAGAACATTAACTTTCTAGGATCACTGAATAAACTTATTTTCCCTTGCACTTTGAACTAAGAAGGGAAGACACTACAGAAGGAAATTCTAAATCAAAATGATAATGTGAAACAATATCAACATTTGAGGATTAACATTTGATGTGAAGTAGATTTAAGCAAAGAGTTAAGTGCCTAAGTGGTAATTCCTCTGGGTATGATGCAAAATGAATAATTTGAGGAAAACTCCTCTACATGGAATTTTTAATGCTCATTAACAGAGCTTGAGTAGTTCCTGACTTGTAACAAATATTCTAATACACTTCAATTCTTCACAACAGAAGAGGTGAGCAAAATAACCCAATAGCCCCTTGGACTCTGCTAAGGTTAAGAGCCTAATCTGAATTTTGCTTACTTGTAAGCCTAGTTTCACATTCCAACTGAACTGGGGCAACTCTCTCAGTTCTTAGTCAGTAGAGTGGAATTAAAGGGATACCTGCCCCAAAGGATTATGGGAAGTTTAATATAATTAAAGCATTCACCACAGACCCTGGTGCTACTCGGGTTTTTAAAAGATCAAAATGCCACAAGCCTCAGTTTGACACCACCATTATCTATCTGTCTTGATGTCTTATTAGCCTCTACATATGAATTCTCCTTTTCCTTGGAAATCAGAAATGTGCCAACCAAGCCCCGTGCCTTAGGGTTTTATTTATTTAGTTAGTTGTTTATTTTTTAGGGCATCACTGTCCAGGTGGTGGGAGTAGGAGGCCCAGCCTTTGCACCTTAGGGCTTTTACATGTGACAGATCCCTAGTGTTATTTTGATAGTGCCCTCTTTACAGACAGTGAATTATTTAATGTAGATCTTCTAGCCAAAGTCTCTAACTGGCACCAAATGACCTTTCCCTTCACAGATCCAGCCCAGTACAAAGGTTCATCTGTGAAAAATAGGAACAGGATTTCCTTGAGTGCCATCCTGCCATGTTTAAAATGAACCCACAGAGAAGTAGGAGTAGTGGTCTCTGTACCAGCAAAAGCCAGGAGTGGAGCTTATCCTCTGCTTCTGTGATTCCTGAGTATTGAACCCCCTGGATCCAGATGACAGTTGAAGATCAGCAGCAGAACCAGGAGTCAAAGCATGTAAAAGAGAGATGGGGTTCCCAACTCAGAGAGTAAGTTAAGTTGAGTGCTTTTGTGCTGGCGGCTAGCTTGTGGAGTAGGGTGACCAGGGATAGTTAAATAGGGAAATTGGTCTTTTAAGCCATGAAAGTGAAGCTGAGTGCTTAAGGGCATACTGTAATGTGGTGTCCTGCATATGATCACTTAATTCATGACCTGAATTTGCTGAGGCTTACAGGCTCTAGTATACTCCATTGGGAATTTATTAGCAGAACTGAAAGAACTTTGTAACATGTTCTGGTAAACAATTCAACCTTGGGCATTTCTCCCTGGCATGGTAACCTGGTCACTTCTTTAATGGACTTATTAATTATGAATTTTGACAATAAGATCTATATAGCCATTGCAATGGGTATTAGAACTCAGAGAAGTAAAATTGGTAACACAAATTTAGATATCAGATCTCTATCTTTCACCTTCTCAAAATTGTTCTAGGACTTTACTTTCTGCCCTAGTTAAAAGTATGTGCTAACTCTTCTGCAAGCAAAATTTTGCTGAAGATCATCCAACAACAGTTGTAGCAGTGCATTGACAGGGAACAGCCAGAGGTTCAAGTTGGTTTCAGAAGAAGACATGGAACAACACATATCATTGCTGATATCAGATGGGTATTGACTAAAAGCATATAATAGTAGAAAGATGTTTACTTGTGTTTTGTTGACTATCCAGAGGCATTTGGCCTTGAGGATCATATCACACTA
This sequence comes from Nesogale talazaci, assembly GCA_004026705.1. NCBI lineage: Eukaryota > Metazoa > Chordata > Mammalia > Afrosoricida > Tenrecidae > Nesogale > Nesogale talazaci. Next base: position 27,972 of record PVJH01026548.1, read on the forward strand.
TGAATAGCCTTGAGAAGAATGAGAATTCCAGAACACTTCAGTGTGCTCATGTGACACTTGTACATGATATGGATCAAGAGGCAGCTATGGTAACAGAACAAGGGAAGACTGCATGGTTTAACAACAGGACAATGAACTTTGCACCATATTTGTTCAATCTGTAAATTGAGCAAATGATCAGAAAAGCTGGATTACATGGAAAAGAATGAGATATCAGGAGTGGAGAAAGGCTTATTAACAATCCTCAGTGAATTACATATTGGATCTTGAAGTCCTTAACTTCAGGTAGAATTTGTTCAAGAGCGGATTTTGTCCACCCCTCACTAGCCAGCCCAGGGAGATTAATTCTCTCTCTCTCTCTCTCTCTCTCTCTCTCTCTCTCTCTCTCTCTCTCTCTCTCTCTTATGGGCTTGCCTACATTTGTCTTTGATGGAGGTCACTATACTTGGGACAGTACAGCGTTGAAGAGTCATGAGCCATGCCCTTCAGTTTAGCCAGGACCGTCAGATTGGAAGGTCCTGGATCCATGTTGGAAGCCTCTACCTAAAAATGCATCTGTCCAAATCATGGTCTCTTTTCTGTGTCTTTCCTGTGTCTTTAGTACCACCTGTAACTTTATTGACCTACCCCCAATCTTCAATCTCAATTGTAAACCTACTAATACTATTTCAACCTTGTCTTCTTGGACTCCCTTATCTGGATGATGTCTCTGTATTGTTTTTGTCTCTTTTAGTACATAATAATTGTTCTCTTTAAGTTGTATTTGAAATGGTTTTGTATACAAAAACAATGAAAAACTTTGATGACTGAAACAAAGGAGGGCATGATATAATTACTTATGAAGACCAAGGATTGCAGCCTTCAGGACATATTACAACTCAATATAAAGAAAATAAAAATAGTCACAACCTATAAGATATGATAATAACTATGTCTCATGTCAATTTAGATTAATGCCAATTACTTTGAAACACTCTGCAGAGTACTAGGTTTATAACAAATGCTCAATAATTAGAAGCTATTATTAATTGTATTCTAGTCATTTTTCATCAAAGCCTTTAGCACTTCATCTGAGGAATAATAGCTAAATAGGAATAATCTTCCAAATAAAAATAATCTTGAAGTCATAGACAGGGCAGTGGTTGGTATGTGAATTTGGTAATACTAGGTAGTAAAATGGTAAACAGAAAAGATTGATGTTGTCAAGGATTTTATCTTGCTTGAATCCACATTCAATGCTCATAGAAGCAGGAGTCAAGAGATCAAGCACATGGCATTGGATAAATTTGCTTGATATGACCTCTTTAAAGTGTTGCAAAGTAAAAATGTTACTTTGAGGTCTAAGTTGTGTCTGTCCTAAACCATGGTATTTTATTTACCTGATGTGTGTGAATGTAAGGACATTGAATAAGGAAGAGAGAAGAAAAATGGATGGATTTGAACTATGGTGTTGGCACCAACTATTAAAAGTACCATGGACTGCCAAAAGAACAAGCAGATCTGTCTTGGAAGTGCAGACAGAATGCTCCTTAGAGACAAGACTTCATCTCAAGTATTTTGGACATATTATCAGGGGAGACAAGTCCCTAAAGGAGGACATAATGCTTGGTAAAGCAGGGCCAAGCAAAAGAGAAGACCCTCAATGACACTGTGGTTGCAACAATAAGCACAAACCTAAGAACAATTGTGTGCTTCAAAGTCAGCATCTCATTGACTCAGATCCAAAGAAGTGAAGGTCAATGAGGCAGATGCCCTATTCAGACCCAGCAAAAATAAAGCAAGATTTACCACAGCATTCGTTTATATAAAAAGTAGATCACACCTTTGAGGAAATTTCTTTTTAATTGCACTACGACTATGACCTGAGTAAGACAGTATATTTCACTCTAATCTTCTTAAAACTGATAGATTACTCACAACAGAACCCATTATGAAGTTTATTGCATTGAATTAGGTCAAATAATGACCTACTGGGAGATTAACCTCACCTA
>PVJH01026549.1:8534-30025 GCA_004026705.1 Nesogale talazaci
CCCCCGCCCCACCCCACCGCATGGCGTTAGGCCACTAGGAGAAGTTCCCCATGACCAAGGCTGAGAAGACTTGGCCAGTCCACAAAGAAACACCCAAATATGCTGGAGCCATTGGCATGATTCCATAAGCTACTAGACCTTCCCATCCATACCTCGACATTTTTAGCAGGAAATCTAAGTGAGCTAGGCTCCACAGTGAAAAAGAAAGGGAAATACTTTTGGCAGGTCATCTACGGAAAGCAAAATAATTCCCAAGATACCTGTTTCGAATTATGGAAATCTCATAAACATCATTAGCTCATGTGCACCCCCTCATTCACACCAGCTGATGACCTGTGGACTTACACAAAAGGGGTTATGGAGTTAGAGAACTTGAGTCTGTGTTTCACTTTTGCTTATTTCCTGGCTGTGTGAGCCTTATGTAAAACTCTAGGTTTTTCTACATTTCACTTCCTTTTTTAAAAAGAAAAAAAAATATTGTTATTTTTTAATCATTTTATTGGGGGCTCATGCATCTCAAACACAATATATACTTTATGTCAGTATTTACATCTTTTTGGAGGGGGTGTTCATACAACTCTTATCACAAGCCATCCACCCATCCATTGTGTCAAACACATAATGATATGAAATCCCTTTTTTGTACATTTGTTGCCATCATCATTCTCAAAACATTTGTTTTCTACTTGAGCCCTTGGTACCAGCTTCTCATATTTTTCCCTTTGTCCCCACTCCTCTCTTCCTCAGGAACCCTTGGTAATTTATACATTCTTGTTATTTTGTCATATCTTATTCTGTCCTGTATCTCCCTTCACCTGTTCTGTTGTCCTTCCCCCAGCGAGAGGATTCTATGTAGATCCTTTTAATCGGATCCCCCTTTCTACCTCACCTTCCCCCAATCCTCCTGGCATCCTCACTCTCAGCAACTGATCCTGAAGGGATCATCTGTCCTGGATTCCCTGTGTTTCCAGTTCCTATCTGTGTCTGTGCACATCCTCTGGTCTAGCTGGATTTATCAGGAAGAATTGGGATCATGATAGTTGTGTGGGGGGAGAGGGGGGAGGAAGCACTTAGGAACCTGAAGAAAGTTGTATGTTTCATCATTGCTACACTGCACTCTGATTGGGTCATCTCCTCCCTGAAGTCATCAATTCCTTATCTCTATGATTCTAATCACTGCTTCATATAGTAATTATGAAATTCAGTCAAGAAATATACATAGAAGGGAAGATTGAAATAATGTTATTATATCTTCTCTATTATTCCCTCCCAGAGACAGAAAGTCAACCGCCAGGTTCTACTCTGGAAAAAAGGGTGTTCTCCTGGTGTCATCTTTTACCAAACCAACTTCTTAGAGAATAGGTAGCAAAGAACCTATGAGTGATCAATCATTATATTTATTCCCTCTGGTAAATAGATAGTTTCAAAGCATTGGAGAAAGGAAGGGAGGTAAGCAAGCAGGGAATTGGAGGGAGCGTGGATGCTGCCTTTGGGGGACAGAAATGAGGTACACCATATGGTGCTGACGGGAAACGACAAGGCTGGGTGGTGCTTGGACATTTCTGGGAAGAAGGGGAACCTTGGGTGAGGACCTTTCACTTGAGTGTGATACTGGAGCTGCCAACCTCTCAATCTCCTACTGAACTGCCCATTCTCATTTTTTGTACTACAATATGGTGCTTGCCGTGCCGTAGTTCTTCAAAGGATGTTTATTAAATAAAAGCTATTTTTTTCAGGGTTTTCCCCTTGTCACTCATGGTCAGTTATTGATAAACTAAAAAAAAAAACCCGTCACGTGGGTGAATTTCCTGGTCACCAGCCCAGTTATGGATGGTGTTTGGTCCCCTAACAACATATGTTCTAGTCCAGGTCCCTGTACCTGTAAATGTGATCCTGTTTGGGAATGAAGTTGCTCTTTTGTAATGTTAATGCAATCATACTGGAGTAGGGTGGGTCCGAAACCTCAGCCTTTCAGAGTGGTGTTTATAAAGTGACATATTGACACGGAAAATCTCCTGGGGAAAGACCCTACAAGACAGTGAAGCAAAAAGCACAGCAAGGGATTTGCAAGGATGACCTCTTAGCGTCACCAAGAAACTGTTATGTATTTTGCTACAATGGTACTAATATACTTCCTTCCCTAGTGTTTGGCCTTCTTGAGTGATACTTCTGAAGTGGGTGAAAACCAGTCTGCCTCAAAGGCATTTCAGCCCCGAAGCTGGCCCCCTGAATGCACGGCAGCCTCATACAGAGGTCTGCATAGTCTGACCCCTGTCACAAACAGGTTGGCACCTCAACATCTGTGATTTACCAGAGTCTGAATGGGTTGATTGCTCTAAGGGTGATATGTAGGTGTAGGGGAAGTTTCCAAGATAGGTATCTGACTCTGTATAACAAACAACATTGCAGTCAGAAGCTAATCAATCCACTAGCTCCAGAGACAGTGGCTGGCCAGACCCATTGAGTCCAGGCCCAGGTCCCCATGTTTATAATGCCCTGATTGATGCCTCTTCTGTATGGAGCTAAATAAAATATTATAACTTTTCAGTGACTGGGTCAGAAATAGACTGAAGTAAAAATAAACAAAAAACACAAATGCATTTCCACCTGATTTAAAAGAGCAGCTCAAATGTCCCTTTGTTTTTAGTATATGTGCCGCCGAAGTGAGCACTCCCTTTGTATGCAGATCATTTGTAATATAATTTTAAAGTGTGTTACATACCTGTGGCAGTTATATAATCTCCTGTCGACTTGCAAAGGGGTGGAGTTCAGCCTGTCAATCAGGTCATAGCCAATGAGGCCTCGGTGTGGACATGGCCTTCTCTTAAGGATTATGAGAACTCCTGTCTTTCTCCCTGGAGGCAGTACACACTCTCTCTCAGCTTGGTCTTCCTGTTGATAAGCCACATGGAACTATGATGATGGAGCCAGAGCCCTGGAGCTGGGCAAGTCAAGCAGAGACTCATGAGAACTGAGATGCTTCCACCACCACTGGATCCACAAGACTTTCCACCCACTGGCTTGTGATTTTCCTGTACTCACTGTCATTGCATGTGTTACATGAGTCTGAAGAGGAATTCATTAACTGCTATCTGACATATGGGCTAATATCAGACTTAGGGACTTGATCTGGATTGGGCTGGATGTCTTCTGAATATACAATTGTTCTTTTATATAAAACTCTTTGTTATACATATATGAGTATTTCTGAATTTGTTTCGCTTGTCAACCCAGGGTAGCACAATGCCAGTGGATGGATTGGAGTAGATTGAAACACCCTCTGCATGGAGTTGACCCAAAGGCAAACTTTCCTGCCATTGGGCTAATTAAAGGAATGGGAGGCAGAATCATTTCTGAATTTCTCTCCATACAAACTCTAGTTCTGTGGAATAGCTGGTGTTCCCTCAGCCTTTAGAGCAACCATTTGGAATCAAAATGCTTGCAGGTGGCCATCCCGTCCAATTAAATTCTAGTATGGAGGGGCTATTTGGGACGAGAAGCACAGAATCATGAGCAATAGTTTAATTTAAACAAGGCAAAAAGGGACAAAATGTGACGCCACACTTACAAACAGTCGGAAAGTCACCCCTCACCCTCATAACACTACAATTACAACACATTAATTCAACTAGGGCTAGGCAAGTTTTTGAGACAAAATAGTCGATCCTGTCCCTCACAACAATTTTAAAATTATTTAAAAGTTGTAAATATATTTTTATACACAAATGAGACCACCATTAACTGAATCATAGTTTGGGGCTTTTAATTTTACTTCAGAGCCATGTGCATGAATCAAAATTGCTGCCTCTGGCTCATGAGCTACAGTTTGTTGGTCCCTGATTAATAATACTATTATTAGAATTACCAAATGTCTCATGGAGGTTATTTAAATTATTTCTCAACAAGTTGATAATTGTGCCTCTAAAGCAGACTAGAGTTGTATGTAAACTTTAGCTATATGAATGGATTTTTGAACGCCATTTTGTAATGGCATTCAAATGGATGGATTTTGTAAGCCCTAAGAACAATTAGTCTTCACCATGCAGCCGTGCGCAATTATAACCTTATTGACCTGGGTGTTCTAGCAGTACGGTCAGGAAATCAGGTGTTACCCAGTTATCAGAATGAATGGGATCTTGGATTCCTAAAGGTGTGTATTAAAATAAGCTGCCATCTACATGAGGAGTCAGTTAGGTCTATCCAGAAGGAACACATCAGCCCATGTGATCTAAGAATGGTAAATAATGAAGTCTAAGATCAGGCGCTGGAATTATATGAGAGTTTAAATTCTGAGCACTTGGTTTACAATGTGCTATGGATGATAGTGAAAGCCCAGAATCCATTTGCAGAATCCCCATGCAAATTAAGCCTCCATTGAACAATCTCAGACCATTGATGAGGGATGTGAATTGTCTTCTCTTCAGACATTCAAAAGTGGATTACTGTAGCTATATTTAGGTGCATTCAAAAGTGGATTTTTGTAGCTTTATTTAGGTTAAAACTTAACATATTGTCATTTGTTTTCCCTTTGACCCATTTTTACTTTGTTCTAGTTTCTATTATCTTCTGCTTTCTTTTGGGTTGAGATTGCTTTGTTTTATTTTGCTGTTATTGCTGGGGTTTGGGAGTATGATTGATTTTCTTCATATGAAATTCAAGATCAATAGTCCATAGTGACAGTAACGAGATCAATAGTCCCTTAGGTTATGGAAAGAGTTCTGGAGGGATAGTGATTACTCACTGTACTGCTAACTGCAAGACCAGCCATTCGAAACCACCAGCTGCTCTGTGGGAGAAAGACAGCACTTTCTACTCCCATAAAGAGTTAAAGTCTTGGAAACTCACAGGGGCAGTTCTGTCCTATGGGTTCACTCTGGGTTGGCAGTAAGTTTCACTTGGGTTTGGTAGGGTTATGGGAGAAGACATTGAGAGCTAATGGAGAGCTAATGATAAAAGTACTAATGAATATGTGAATGAAGAAAACATTCTAAAATTGATAGTGGTAATAATTGCACAACTCTTTTCAGTATATGTAAGCCATTAAATTGTATGGTACATGAACTATATGCCAATAAAACTTTTAAATTAAAACATCCTAACATAAAATAAATGATATATATTTATGAAAAATAATTCTGCCTGGAGCACTTCTCACTGAAAATGGGTACTGATGACTGACCGATATTCACCATGGCAGGCTGAGTCCAATATTCTCAAGAAGGCTAGTGTTTTAGGTCTCTGTCTCTCTAGCAGCCCTAGGTAGCAGGGCATCATCTTGCCTCAAAATGAGAATTTCTTATTCAGTGAAAGTAGTTCCCAGTCTGGCTGCCCAGGTCTCATTTTGTTAAAGCTCTTCAGATTTACCCCTCCACACAGGGTCTCTGGATGCCCCAGGGAAGTGAAGTTCTGCAGAGCTTCAGGGTCATTGCACTATGAAAGAACAATAGAAGAGAGGGCTTTAGGAAGTAATGCACCACTCTGGGATCCTTTGTGTGCAAACCCACAGCATGATGGTAGCAGACACTTATCTGGCAGCTCCCTGGGTGCTGATCATGCATCCTGCTTTCACCCCCCTTTTCAGGATGAAGGTGACCCTTTACACAATTGGCTTAGAGGGCTTTTGACCTTCCTTCAATGCCTGAGCCAAAATGATCAGCTCGGGGCTTTCTGTTCATTACATAGTCACACATCAGGTGAGCTTGCTTTCAATGAAGATGTCCTGGCTTGCCAGCCAGGCGCTCTGGTTTTCATCTGAAAACACAGACTCACCAGCTTCTCTGACAGAGAGATGAGACTGCCTGCTCCCCTCAGAATTCACAGTCTTAGAAACTCAAGGAAGTAATTCTGCTCTGTCCTACAGAATGACCGAGTTGGAATTGACTCAGTGACAACAGTGGATGGGCCTTGTCTGCAGCTTTACAGGCACAGAACCTTATCTTTCCCTCTTTCTCCCATTCTGTATCAGTGCTGCATTAGCCCTCTGGTTATTATTATATCTTCCTCTCAAGATAGTTATGTTGGACCCAGGCTTCCAACACAAAACTGGTTTTGGCAGTTTATGCTCTGACTATCACATAAAGGGAATCAAAATGAACATCTCTATCAATGACCCCTGAAGAGAAGGGAAACAGCTAGGCAGGAGCAATCACTCTACTGGAGTCAGAAGCAGAATATGTGTTTCTATAACGTAGGTGCCAGGGACATATACTTTGAGAACATGTGTTATTAGAACCTGAAGATGAGGAACCAAACAAAGAACTTTGTCATATTCAAGGAAAGATATACCATACTTCTCATCGGGGGGGGGGGGGTGTTACCACATGGAATTAGTCTTTTCCAGGGTCTGAAAATTGATGAATGTACCTAGTTGATGAACTGCAAGAAACTGCTGGTCATGGACACCTGTCTTAGTGCACAGAACCGAATGTTTATGAATAAGGCTCTGCATGAGGTGCTTGGACTATAGAGTATTAGGCAAGTCCATGCCTCCTCATTTCTCTCATCCACCAATTTTGAGTCATAATTGGATCTTTCTGGAGGTTTGAGCATTAGATGCTGACATATAGAAGTTCAAGTGAAGAGATGACTCTATTAACAATTAGCAGTCCCTGGAGTTTTTCCAGAGTCATAGCACCAGTTAGCTCAACACCAGCTTGTGCCACTGGAGAATTTGAATGTTTCTTGGTAGGAATCTCCATGGAAAGGTAAGAAGGATTCATCTAGGTTTGGGGAAATGTCCTCCATCAGCGTATTCACATTGTACCCAACTTGCTCACATGGAAAGGTCTTTCTCTGCTCAGGTGAAGAGATGACTCTATTAACAATGCCAATCCACAAGGCAAATCAGATATAGAGGCGGGGTCTTTATGCCCCCTTTTCTGAGAGCCAAATAGTGCTCAAATAGTGCTGACCTGCCTGGAATTTTAGTAGCAACGAGTGATTTACCCTGCCCCACATGCTCTTTAACGATCAAGATCTTTTTTGTAGGAAGGACTTTAAGACTGAAATCCTCCCATCCCTTCCTACAGGTGTGATCGTTCACATTCTCTTTTCTCAGCCAGGATGGAACTCAGTGCTCTCAACCATAAGCTCAAATCTCTTTCACATTGTTTGCTGACCCTGCTTCATCATTGGTGGTGGTGGTGGGAGGGATCTTCAGCATGACCCTCTGCACCATGACAGTCACCTCCGGTATCAGTTTGTTTTATCAGTAGAGTCTCTGAGCAGCCAGTTTGGAAGTGAGTTCTATCACCTACGTGTTGGTGAGTGTGCATATGTGTGTGCTTTATTTCCTTTTATTAATATGGGGACTATGTCTCACCTTGCTCTTTAGCTTTGCAGCCAAGCGGAAACAAGGTTCCTATTGACTTTTGTGGCCCACCATTGGGTTGCTCTCAAGGAAAATGAAACATACTCAGATTGGTCCCACTGAGCATGGGGCAAACAGAGAAAGGAGCCATAAATTCGGGTGTGTGCAAGTTCTGGCTGTGGTTGGTGTCAGCCCTTTCTTTGTGCGCAGGCCAAATGCTGAAGTCGGCTGAAACTGACTGCATGGGGCAGATGTCGAGAGCTTTCATGATGAAACATAATTTCCATGATCCATCCTATCCACCTCCATTCTTCCAGCAAAGAAGCTACTGCAAAGACTGTCTATAACTCAGTTTACCTAAATTACTGGTGTACTGAGGCCAGGCATATTTGAAGGGGGATATCTGAGGAGAGGGGTTGTGGACTCTATTGCCATGTATATGACATCACTGGGCATCAAGATGTGTGTGAGAATAAAAGGAATTTTGTTATACTCTACCTTTTAAAATGGTGCTTTTGTTCTATATTTTCGTACCATGTTGAAGTCCTTGGGAATTTAGAAACCAATGGGTTTTTTTTTTAAGGGTTTTGAATTGCATCTCTTTCGTTTCTGTCCAGCAAACACAGCAGAATGACTTTCTAACTCTCTTGCTGGAATATTAGAGTTGATGTCCGCATTGAAGGTCATGGTATTGAGGTGCTGTGTTGCAAAGGTAGACAGACTCTGGCCTCATGACAGCCCCACATTTCTGCAGAGTGAGTATATTTCTTATCTAGACAGAGATGACCGTCCTTGCCTACCCTAGAGGCCATGATCCTGGCTCTGTTCCTGACCAGTTTCCAAAGATATTAAATTCCACCAAGTGTGTAAACCTCAGAATCTCATCTGACGAAAAGAGCAGAGGCTGCAGAGGTCACGCTCATTTTGAATATTTTTCTCTTAATTATTATTTTTGGGGATATTAATAAAAAGTTGACGGGTGACTGTTTGTTGTGTTTAGACGAAACTTCTGTGAGGAGAGTTAAGGTAGAATTTCCTGTATGTGTTTTGTTTGCTTCCTTTATTCCCACTTCTCTTTGCTCATCTGGCCAAAACTAACGTTTCTCTGTGGCTTTGGTATGCTTTCTCCTCTCGCAAGACTTTTGATGTCGAAACATTCAAAGTTTGGAATGAGCATTGGTGGCCTTGAGTTGGCAGGGAGAAAGTCCTAAGTACTTTAATGTCTTGCTGTTCTGAGCTTGCTGTCACTTGGTAGTGTGGCCTTCCTTATATAAGAGCCCATTAATCAAATCAGAACAATGCTGGGTAGTTATTTGGTGAATTTGGAATGATGTAGCTAGGTCCCAGTCATGAACTCGCCACATGTGACTCTTGGTCCTGCTTAGCATTATTCATGTATCCCTGGCAGAAGGGTCTTAATTCTGGTCAGCATTGGCCTATCTAAGTCTTAAGGGGAAAGTATTTTCTCTTTCATAATTTATTGCTCATTTTCTTTCATTGGAAGTCATTTTTGGGTCTTATAGGCCATCTGAGGAAATGACATGGCAGCTGCATCTGACCTCATCTAACTACACCAAAGAGAAAGAAAATCCAACATTTGCCCAAGGACCATTTTTATGAGGCAGAGACTAGGCATGCCTCTACTCTACCTTCTGACCCACTTTATCTTCGTCTGACACCACCTGTTCTGCCCAGAGCACTCTGCTTCTCTTCTGGTTCAGTAATCCTCTGAAATGGACACATGCACACGCACAGACATTACTCACAATGATGGAGTTTATTAGGGAAGCTAATAGGTTATAAAATGTTAAGAAACCAATTCTTTGGTTGACAGCATCTCTTCTCAGCCTTGCTGTCAGGCATGTATGTCTCTCTCTGGTCCTCAGCCTCGCAGTCATGTGATCGTATAGTCTTCATCCTGCTCAAATCAGTGTTACAAAGCTCCAGGACCTGTGATAAATGCTCAAAGGCCCCTAATCAGCAAGACCGCTTCTCTGTGTTAGTTACATGATTTGGTGTCAATTTGAGGATTGGGAGGGAAGGTGTGGAGTCTGTCCTGTCAATCATTGTATAGCCAATGAGACCTCTGTGTAGGTAGGGCCTTCTGAGAATTCTGGGAAATTCTGTATTTCCTCCTTGGAGGCAGGAGACTCTCTGCACGCTGTCTTAGAGATGCTCTACTGACAAGAAACATGGCTCTAGGCTGGTAGATCTAGTGCCCTGGAAACTGGAAAAGTCGCATGGAGACTCCTGCCAGTGCTGAGATGCTTACAACGCCACTGGATCCTAATACTTTCCACCTACCAGGCTGTGATCATCCTACATTTGGTGTGTTTCATGAGTTTGAAGAGGACTTTATAGATTGGTATCTGACATATGGGCTAACATACATGTTATGGGCTTGGACTAGACTGGGTTAGGATACTTTCTTAATGTACAATTACCCTTTATATAAAATTCTCTCTTATACACACATGAGTTTCTAGGGATTTGTTTCTTTTGTCTATGCAGACTAACACAAATGCACTCAACTTTCCTTGTTCCAAAGGCCAGGAAGCCCATTGCTCTGTCCCATGGTCTCACCACTGACTCTTTCTTCTCTGCCTCATGGTTTTGGTGCTGTGGCCTCAGATGCCTCTGACTCTTCAAAGAGGGATCTTGCACACATTCCACTGATTGCTCTTCTTTCTTGTTGACCATGGGATTACTCAACTTGCTTCTGAGGTTGCTCCTTCTTATACCCAGAACAATGGAAAAACTGGCCAATTCCCAAGTTAGTGTCTACTATACAGTGTCTGCGTGCTATGGATTGACGAGCCATAATAAGCAATTTCATTTTGCACAGCATCTTTTATTTCTAAAATCATTTTATTGGAACGCTTACAACGCTTATTAGAATCCATCCATCCATCCATTGTGTCAAGCACATATATGTATATTGCCATCATCATTTTCAATATATTTTCTTTCTACTTGCGTCTTTGGTATCAGCTCATTACCCCCTCCCTCCCTGATACGCCCTTGATCATTTATGATTGTTTGTCATGCCTTACACTGACCACCACACCAGCATCTTAAGCACAAGCTTAGTAAGACTAGTGTTCATAGCTGATCCCCAGTTGGGCAACCTTGTTCTCTGTTCTACTGCCTGAGCTGATCCTAGTTACCTGCTGGAAAATTCTAACCACTCATTAAAGCAACTGAGCTAAGTATATTATAGAATTGGAAAACCCATCCCACCTCTGTAAACCTACCATTAGGAAAAATTATACTGCTAGAAAATCTTCCCCAGCTCATTTTATGTTCTCATTATGAATTATTAAAAGACAGGAACTATTTGATACTCTATAAATTACAAGAAAGAATTTTTTAAGACAAAAGGAGTTTTGTTTTGCTGAAGTAGCAAGACCTGTAACTCCTGAAAATCTGGAATTTCCTTTTCTGATAAAACAAGGTATATTTGGTCAAAGCTCTGAGTTTCTAACAGCAGAATCTGCTATGATTGATTAAAGCAGGAAATAGATTTATTAAAGGCTAACAGGCAGATGATGGAAACCTCCAGAGAGTTGGAGAGTGAGTTCTGAGGTTTTCTGGAACAATGCCAGGCCCCATCACTTGGGGGGTGGGGGTGGGCATTGCCACCCTGGATGCCACTTCAACCACAACACCACTTCACTGGCAGCTTCTTCCTCAGGCTGGCACTAGGTGTCTATCTAGCTTGATGTCTATCTTCCCGAAAGTAAAGAGAACAGACATCAGCAAACTTTAAAAAGCTTGTGCTTCAGGGGGCTGAGCCCCGGTGGCGTAGTGGTTGTGCGCAGGACTGCGGCCCACTGGGATGGAGGTTCAATTCCAGCAGAAGCTCCACAGGAGGAAAGGCTGGGCCTCCTACTCCCACCACCAGAGAGCAGTGATGACCGCCCCCCCCCCCAAAAAAAAGCTTGTGCTTCAAGGAACACCACCAAGAAAGTGAGAAGATAATCCACAGAATAAGTGACAGCTTTTGCAAATTCCATATGTGATAAGAGACTTGTGTCTCTTGCATATGACAGTTCAATATAGAAAACAAATAAACCAATTAACAAACAGGGACAAGATCTGAATAGAATTTTTTCAAAGAAGATCTATGCATGTCCAGTAAACACATGGTAAGATACAGAAATAAACATATTAGTAACCATCAAGGAAATGCAACTGAAAATCACAACAATACACCACTTTCTATCCACTAAGATGACCATAATTTAAAAATGTGTGTATATATATATATATATATATATATATATATATATATATATATCTCCTTTGGATAACAGCTTCTCAGAAAGGAAACCATAGACTTCCGAGGAACGTGAGCACCAGATAACAAATTCAAGAGAATCTCCTCAGAAACCACCAGAGTGGTTTCATTAAGTGATTCTCCCATGATCTCTGGAATTGAGAAAATCATCTTGAAAGCAAAGTACACCAACATTTCTGAAAGTAGGAGATAAGTTGCCATTAAATCAATGACTGCTCATAGTCTGTTGTAAAACTGTGCTTCATAGGTCTTTCAATGACTGATTTTTTTTCCCAGAAGTTGTTTTCCAGGCCTGTCTTTCAAAGTGTCTCTGGGTGGGGAGTTCAAATGATTAATGCTCTCTGAGGTTGCTAGTCAAAGGATTGGAGGTTGGAGTTCACCATCATGCCCCCATCCCCAAAACAAACAAACAAACAACTTAGTGCCATTTAGTCAGTTCTGACTCTTAAAAACCCTACAGGACAGAGTAGAATGCACTGTGAGTTTCCCAGACAGAAACTCTTCAGGTGTCTTTTAATTTATGCTGACGCGAGTTCACTAAATTATTTTCAAAAATGGAATCCAGGAACTCGTGTGGAGCAATGCAATGGCATTGACCCATGTATGCATTGACGATGAGTACCAAGATAAGTTTGAAACGGAAACTGATATGCAGAAAAGGAAGCAGGAGCATGGCATGATGTTCAGTATGTATGTGAAGAAGAAAGCAAAGCAGCTTGCCTGTCATCCCAAGCACATCCCTGTCACAGATGTTCCAGAACCCAACAGGTTCTGGAAGAAAACATGCAACCAAACATGCAAACATGCAAAAGCTCTTGTGGGTATTCCTCTAGTCTCTGTGACACCACTCCTTTTGTCTGGATACAGAGCCAATAATCTTAGAGCTAATGTTTCTGAAAAGACAGACTATTCATTTATTCATCCATCCATCCACCCACCCACTCATCCATCCAAGCTTTGAATACCTATGTATTATGTAATCTAGCCCCTGCTTCTAATTTTTGGTCATGAACATACATACTCTTTAATTTACAATGAATAAGTGGTGCATAAAAATGAAAATCATCCTTCTCCGTCAGTGTCAAGAGATTTTTTGTATCAAGAAAAAAATGTAATGACAAGGACAACCGCATCATCTCTTCTGAAGATGTGTTTTATAAACATCCTTACTTATTAATTAACCTCCCCATTCTCCAGGAAATGAAGCCTCCTTTCCCAGAAGAGCCACCCACATGCAATTTTTGAAGTGTCTGGAGTAATTTTCAGGGGCTAGTTAAATTTAGTGAGTAGACAAAAATACCTTTACTAAATCTGTGCAGCAAATGCTATGCTATTTCCCATCAGATACAACCTAGTTCCAACTCAAAGCTATAGTCTTTTACTCACAAGGCAGCTGTGAACCTGGCAGTCACTTGGCATAGAAGTCAGAGACACCGCCCCAATGCACTATGGTGCAGAGTAAACTCTCAACAAGTGCTTTCTGAGAGGAAGTGAATGTAAGGTTGGTCCCTGCCCATAAATAACGTCTTTGTCACTGGGAATAAAATGCAAAAATATAAGCAGCCATTATGATAAGGTAGAAGGGCCAATTCTCAGTGATATGACTTGACACAAGGGCTGCAACGACAGGCTCAAACGTAGTCATTGTCAGGATGACGCAGGGCCGGCCAGTGTTTCGTCCTATTGTACAGGGGCTCCCTGTGAGCTGGACCAGATCCAGGGACACCTAACAGACACAACAACAGCAACAATATTTGGTGATAAGACAGAAGTATTTCATGCCACCCTTTATCCCAATATAATAATGTGTTTTATCAGATATATATAATAAATGATATATAATAAATAATAAAATAAAATAATAAATAATAAAATAAATAATAAAAAATATATATAATAAATAAAGATAATGTAGTCATTTAAGGAGAAGTCCGGTGTTTATGAAGGAGCAGCTTGAACATGGCAAATGGAATAGTCACCTGAGTTAAGACCCCTTGATCAGGGCATGATAAAGTCAGGGTTCTAAGTTCTCCTGACGAGTGGTGTATGTTCCTGCTGTTAGGTGTCGTCTACTTGGTTCAAATCACAGCGGTACTAAGTACAAGAGGACGAAATCCTGCCCAGTCCTGCTCGAGCTTTCCACGTGTCCTTCTGTCTGAGTCCATTGTTGTAGCCTCTGTGCTCATCTGTCTTGTGGAGGACCTCCTTGCGTTCTTCTGACAAGGGTCATTTTCTTCAGAACCCTGTCGTGAAGAATAGTCATGTTACTGGGGGGAATTCCACTGAGTCTTTGCAGAGACACCAATCTTCACAATGACGTGTGCTTAATTTTAGAAATTGGGCACAGGACATCTTAATCAAAAGAGGAAATCCCTCATCATTTCCCAATTGTGGGACCAGTGCCATTCTCCTCCCTCCCTGAATGGCTGCAGGACCCTGACCTGCATAAACATCCTGATCCCAGCCAAGCTACTCGTCACTGGAAGAGCCTTGGAATCCCATGGCGCATTCTTTCTCTCAGGAGGGATGGCCGGGATAATGGGGAAAGATAATCCCGAAAGAAGTGTGATCCAGCTAGATACAAAAGATTCCCTTCTGAGGGTTATTCCCTTCTAAGGCTATAACTTTCCTTCTAAATTCTCCCTTCATTTCCTCCCCGCCCTCTAGGATCCTGACAGGTCAATAAGTAGACTCCAGTTACTAACTTCAAGAGGCCTTCATTGATCTAAGGAGGCTTGGGAGAGCAGGATTGGAAAGTAGAGCTGGGAAGCAGGAGTCAATAGTTCCAATTCACAAAAGCAAAACTGCATTAAACACTAGGGTGGAAAAACAGGCACAGCACAGTATGTCCTTAGCCGAGGCATGCGCAGTTCCAACACAAATGGAATACACAAGCTTCATTCTGAGTCCGCCTAGTCAAAGAATTCTAGAGAAGTTTCTGGTGAATAAGGGATGGCAAATGGAGATTAATTCCTACTAAAATGATATGCATAAACTATCACTGTGGTCTCTTTGTTTAATGTCTGCATGTACTGATTTATTTTGATGAATGGCAACTTGTTTATAATGACTTTTGTAGAATCACATGTGACCTTCGGGTCCCTAATCCTGTTTTTCTCATAAGACCACATGATGCTCAACTGAAAATTCTTCCACCATAAAGGTTCTTCTAAACCTAATCTGCATAATTGGTCATATTTGGTCAAACAACTTAATATAATATGAGGAAATTTTACAGTGCTATCATTAATTGACAGAAAGTTAGGAATGTGGTATATATTGTGGGGGAAATAGTAATAATGGCCATCATATATCCAATGATTATTATTTACCAATTCTTGAATTCCACATTTCATATTATTCAGTCCTTCCAGCAACACAGTGAGGTTTACAACTCATGAGGGACAGAGCATGAACTGCTCACACTTCTACAACTCATTAGTCACAGAGAGAGAAGAAGAGCCCATGTCCATCTGACTTCAAAACTCACATGTGATGGCTCTGGGGGGATGTCTGAGAAATCAGTGTAGAACGGGGAAGAGAATAAATGTAAATGGGGTTGCCATGGACGGAGTCAAGGAAAAGATAATGGGCTTTGAGGACAGGGACCTGGACATATTTGGGATTAGAGATAGCACTCAATGGAGACACCCTTGAAATATCAGCTGAAAAGTTTCAGCACAATTTGTCCTGTGAGAGGGAGCTTCTGGGGATGTTGACCAGATGTGCTGCTTTTTAACAATTTGTCCCACATCCCGTGGCATTTTAAAATTAAATAAATATATTACAATATTATTTTTGCATTTTATGAACTTTTTTTTTTATTTTCTAGGCATCACTGCCCTCTGGTGGAGTGGGAGGCCCAGCCTTGCTTCTGCAGAGCTGCTGCTGGATTTGAATCGCCAAGCCAGTGGGCCACAGTCCTGCACTCAACCACTACACCACTGGAGCTCAGCCCAAGTTCTATAAACATTTTTGTTGCTCTATAGAGAGCAAATTTTTAATCAAGAACCCCACCCACACCCCCATCAATAGTGTTCCGCTTAAAATCTGGTCACTTGCCCTTTCGGACATTACGGCCGTTATTGTTTTCTGCATCTCTAACCCTGGCAGACAATACGGAAGCGTGAGTGTGAATGGGAGAGAGGAGAAGGTTCTGAAAGTAGGGAGGCTCAGTGGGCAATAGTGACAAGGAGGATGAAAAATCTTTAAATTTTCTCATTCACTTATGTCTGAATTCTTCTCACTTCACACACACACATACACACACACAAACACACACACACACACACACACACACACACACACACACAAGCAATGTCACATCCTCTAAAGGCAGGAAGAGGAGAAAGGGGAGAGCAAAAGGAGCACACCAGCCTGTTTGACTCTGAGGTGTCAAGGGATCTGGTATCAGGCATTAAAGAATTAAATATCATAGCATTATCAATAAGGGAGAGTACAGATTGGGGACCCAAAGCCCATCTGTAGGTGAAGTGACATCCCCTTACAGAAGGATCACAGGGAGGAGACAGTGTAGCAATGATGAAATATGCAACTTTCCTCTAGTTCTTACATGCTTCCTCTCCTCCCACTATCATGATCCCAATTCTACCTCACAAATCCAGCTAGACCAGAGGATATACAGTGGTACAGATAGGAATCTAAAATGTGGGAAATCCAAGACAGATGATCCCTTCGGGACCAGTGGTGAGATGATACCAGGAGGTTGAAGGGAAGGTGAAATAGAAAGGGGGAACATATACAAGGATCTACATATGGCACACAAAAGGGAAGTGGGTGAAGGGAGACATAGGGCAGCATAAGATATGACAAAATAATAATAATTTATAAATTATTGAGAATTCATTGGGGAGGGGGGAGTGAAGTGGAAGGGGAAATATGAAGAGCTGCTACCAGGGGCTTCAGTGGAAAGAAAATGTTTTGAGAAAGATGAGGGCGACAAGTATCAGGATGTGCTTTGCATACAATGGATGGATGTGTGGATTGTGATGGGAGTTGTATGAGCCCCAATAAAATTTTTTAAAAAGAAAAAGAATGCTCCCACTTCCTTAGATTCTTTCCCTTTGGTTCCATTGGGGGGTAAATGGTGGTCCATATTGTAGTTCCATCTTAAGTGTTGTCCATCTTAAGTGTGAACTTTCATTACCGATTCTGGTGGCTGATTCTTTCCATAAATCAGCTGTTCCACCTGTAGGGAAGCAAGCCCCCTGAGGGGTCATGTTAATTTTGAGTCCTATCTCAGAAGAACATTTAGATCACAGTGATGGAGACTGGTGGGTTTTGTTAAAGATTTCTGGGCCAGACACTTTTAAGTATGCCATGCCATTTGATTGTGTCCCCCACTCCCCTAGTCCTGTGACATTATTCTGTCTATACTACAGCTGTGAAACAGTGTCAAATGTCATGCAGCAGCAGAGGAGGGACTGGAGCCTAGTTATTTCTAGCACCCAGCTCGGTGCTCCTCTCCTCATCCCCAATCTCAGTGACCTGTTGGCTCAAAAACAAACCCAGCCAGAAGAGCCAAAAGAGAGGAGGAAGTACCACGAGGGGCTTACAAGGTGACTCTAAGTTGTTCTAAGAGTTTGGGCTCTTGTTTAGATGCAAATGATGATTTTGAAAAACTATTCCATGTTGGCTTGGACACTAGTGGATATACTTTCATCTGGTCAAATTTGACTTTTTTAGAAGGAATATCTCCCCCTCTGTTCTTTGTTGCATTCGCTCTCCTTCTTTCCCTCCCCTGCCCCCCTTTTCCAGAGGATCAACCTGTCTGAAAGCATCTTCATTATGATGTGAGCACGTTGGACTGCTAAGAGAGCCATAATCCGAGGAGATTTATGCCTGTGACGGCACTATACAAACAAAACTCTTTTCCTTGAGCTGTCAAAGGGCGACAATTAGAAGAAGAATTTGAGGTTTACATTTGATGAAGCATGTGGTTCATAATAGAGCTGATCTCACCAATGGGGTGATTTGTAGCTAAAACACAAAGGCCATGGGCTAAAAAGAATAAAGAAACCACAAAAGAATTCATGTTACCCTACTCCAGAAGTGGGAAACAAAGCACAAGCTTCAGGACTAGAACATGATACCTTTTTGTATATTTTTTCTGCATTAAAGATGCAAGCCGTTCTGCACTTGGAAGTTGGTTTTGTCTCGATTCACATAGGGTGGATCTATTTTTCCCTGTAGTTATGAAAACATCTCAAGACATGCATGGCCTGTCTTCAGAGAATTCTGTTGGGTCTTAAACCACTGTGGATAATTGCGCATTAATATGGATTGTACAAGGGCTACTTTTGGCTCAAATCTATGCCTGGCCAGATCAGGAGAGTTCCCGGTCGTGCGGGGATGGTGGCTTCAGTCAGTATGAAGTCAATGGGACTAACAGCACTCACAAACCTTTGATCTCAAACCGAAAAGCCAAGCCTATTGCTATCGAGTCAATTCAGGCTCATGTTGTTGTCTTTCTTGGTGTCCAGTAATGTGTTTTAGCAACCTGTAGTGTCCATAGCAACCCTGTGGCCAACAGAACAAAACGACCTGGCCCTGTACTATTCTCAAAGGTCCTCTTATATCTGAGCCCATTGTTGCAGCCCCTGTGTCAATTCAGCTACTCAAGACTCCTCTGTTTTCTTGCTCCTTCTTCACTTTACCAAACATGATGTCCTTCTCCAGAGACTGGCTCCTCCTGAGAATATGCCCACCGAGTTCAGACAAGATCACTGTATCCTTCCTTTTATAGAGCATTCTGGGTATACTTCTTCCAAGACAGATTTGTTTATATTTGGAGCCAGTGCGTGGTACTTTCATTATTCTTTGCCAGCAGCATAATTCAAATGCATCAATTCTTTAGTCTTCCTTATTCAATGTCCAACTTTCATGAACACATGAGGGGATTGAAAATACCATGGCTTGGGTCAGATCCATTCTACTCCTCAAGGTAACATGTCATTCAATACCTTGAGAAATCTTGTATGTCTGACTCACTCAACGCAACCCGTCTTTGGATCTCCTGACTGCTGCTTCTATGAACAATGTTCGTGGATCCAAGCAAGACAAAACCCTTCACAACTTCAACCTTCTCTTCATTGAGCATGATGTTACCTAATGGTCGTTCCAGCTGCTACCGCAAAATAGAGACAATGTTTTATACATGATTTCAGTCCCACAAGATCTAAAACGAATCCCAAAGTCTAACATCAGCAATGTATGTGAGGACTTACCCGAACACAAGAACTATTTCATCAATATTTGCACCCCTAGTCATCAGATCTGTGTTGCCAAATCCCAGTGGAACCAAGTGACTGCCTGGCCATAGAAAGATCATTTCTTTCTTTCTTAAAAAAAAATAATTTTCTTGTGGGCTTGTACAACTCTTATCACAATCCATACACACATACATTGTCAAACATATTTGTAAATTTTTTGTCATCATTCTCAAAACATTTGCTTTCCACTTGAGCCCTTGGTATCAAATCTTTATTTTTGTCCCTCCCTGCTCTTACCCCCCATGAACTCTTGATAATTTATAAAATATTATTATGTTTCATGTCTTACTCTGTCTGATGTCTCTCTTTACCCACTTTTCTGTTGTCCAACCCACAGGGAGGGGGATATATGTAGATCATTGTGACAAATTGCCCCTTTCTTTTTGGGGGCATCACTTGCCTTCTAGTGGTTGTGGGAGCTACCCAGCCTTGCTCCTGGAGAGCAGTTGCTGGATTTGAACCGCCAAGTCCATGGGCCACAGTCCCACACTCAATCACTTACACCACCGGGGCTCGGTCAACAAGTTGCCCCTTTATACCTCAACTTTCTTCCACCCTCCTGGTATCACCACCCTCACCACTGGTCCTGAGGGGTTCATCTGTCCTGGATTCCCTGTGTTTCCAGTTCCTATCTATACCAGTGTACATCCTCTGGTCTAACCATATTTTTAAGCTAGAATTGGGATCATGATGTCAGGGGTGAGGGGCATTTGAAAGCTAGAGGAAAGTTGTATGTTTCACTGTTGCTACACTGCACTCTAACTGACTCATCTCCTCCTTGGGACCCTTCTGTAAAGGGATATCCAGTTGCCTACAGATGAACTTTAGGTCTCCACTCCACATTCCGCCTCATTCACAGTGTTATGATTTTTTGTCCCTGGTACCTGATACCTGATCCCATTGACACCTCATGATCACACAAGCTGGTGTGCTTCTTCCATATGTTTCTCAGCTAGATGATCCCTTGTTTATCTTGGAGCCAAGACCTGAGACACTATATTTTTTGATAGCCGGGCACCATCAACAGAAAGATCATTTCTAGGCACATGACATTTTTATATCCAAGTGGAGTTGGAGTCAAGGTTGATTTTGGGGCGGGGGGTGAGTTACGCGTGGGGCAGGTAAGAGCTTATCTACTTCTCTAACAGAAATACCACCAGTGGTGGCTTTAAAAAATAGAAATGCAGTCTCGCAGTTCTACAAGTTAATAGACTGAATGGAGACATGACTCTAGGGCAGTGATTCTCAACCTTCCTAATGCTGTGACGCTTCAATGCCACACTCCTTATGACCCCAACACCCTCAAGCATAAAATTATTTTTGTTGCTGCTTCCATAAATGTAATTTTGCTACTGTTATGAATCGAGTGACCCCTGTGAAAGGGTCATTCGACCCCCATAGGGATCATGACCCACAGGCTGAGAACTGCTGCTCTAGGGAAAGATCCTTCCTTGTTGGTGAATCTAGGAATTCTTAAACGTTCCCGAACATCTTTGAGCATCTCTATTATCCCTTGTGTCTGTCTCTGTGATGATTCTATATTTTTTATATCTCAGAATTGGATTAGAGCCCACCCTCCCCTCATTAACATGACAAAAGCAACATCCCTTTCCAAGTTGGTTCTATGAGACCACTTCAAAATGTTTATGAAAAGGTAGAATTAAAAGATAACGAATTTTTTCTGTGCAATTTTTGAAACTACCTCATATTTATAGCTATAAGAGTTAGAATTTCCATTCAGAGGACAGCACAGAAGCTATAGCTCAGGGAGATGGACGTGTTTGATCAGAGCACACAGGAGCAAATGAGGGGGAGGAAAAGAAAGTGGAGCACATCTTGACCCACCACGCCCTGAGTATGAGATTCCTATTCAGAGCAGCCAAAGCACAAAGAGAACCATAGGGCCAGCCCCACTAGGAGACATGAGGTCCCTACAGGAACAATGCTAGAGACACAGTTCAGGAATTGCACCTGATCTGAGCCCACCACACTGAGGCGAAACACTAAGGATGTACAACAGAACAGCAAGGGAAACAGAGCAACGAAGTCCCCAGAGAATATCAAAAACAGGCTGTGGGGTCAGGGCATGACACCCCATCATATTCCCTGGAAAACACTCTTAAAGGTCAGACCTTGATCTATTTACAGACTTTCCTTTTTATTGACATTGGTTTTTGTTGTTGTTTTATTTCCTTTTGTTGCTCTGTTTTGCTCTGTCTTATTTTTTTGTGCATATTATTATCTCTGCAGGTCTATATTAGATAGGTGGGACAAACAAAAACAATGGGACAGATGATTCCAGGGGACACTGCAGAGGGGAAGGCAGGGGAAAGGAAGTGGATGTTAGCAAACTCAGGGACAGGGGAATAACAAGTGATCCGAAATCAACAGCAAAGAGGGTATAGGAGGCCTTGTAGGGCTTGATCAAGGGCAGTGTAACCAAGAGGAATTACTGAAACTCAAATGAAGGCTGAGCATGATAGTGGGACAAGAGGAAAGTAAAAAGAAATAGAGGAAAAAACTAAGAGGCAAAGGGATAGAAGTCTAAGTACAGGCATGTACCTATATAAATATATTTATATATGATGAT